>JALXJV020000014.1:7786766-8090516 GCA_024633595.2 Lepomis macrochirus | reverse complement strand
TAGAAGTCAGCAGCTCTTGGATACTTTTAAATCACTGGGACTGTCAGATAAAGTAGGCTCCTGCCATACTTTAAAAACTTTTTATTATCTTAGTGCTACGCGAGTGCGGCCTATCAATAGCACTAGCCTGTACCGCAGTGACTGGAGCTATAGCTAATACTTATTAGCAACAAGGTGCCCCCCTTCTCCACGGACGACTTCTACAAACTTCTGCAGAAAATTACAGTGCTGGAAACCAAGATCCAAAGATTAGAACTGAATGTGGAAGTGAATGGATTATGTGGGAATGACACCACTTCCCCGTGGAGCCAAAACAGTGGACAAGAGCATGCTAACACACGGCTAATTAGCACCAACAAGACTACCAAGAAGCAGGAGGCCTGTGTACTGGGTAATAAATCTAAAAGTGGGAGTCCTCCCTGGAACTCTCTGGGTGCAAAGCCTAAGAGTAAATCATTTCCTTGGGAAATGGGAGGACGAGTAACAGGCAGAGCCCAGCGCCCTGAGATTTGTGATGCGACTGGCTGGCCTGCATTATCATCCAGGCAGAGCGCTTCTTCAACCCCTGTTCTTAGTAGGACACAGCCATGGATAGCCGCGAAAGGGAGAGTTAGCAACAAACCTCCCCAACAACCGAGTGTGCAACAGCAGAACAGATTTTCACCACTATTGCAGGACCCTGGATCTCCATCTGAGGACCTGGATAACATCCCATCCTCACACAGAAGGGTAAGGACTGAGAATAAATCAGAAAGTAAAAGGCTGCAGCGAAAGCTAACTGGACCTCAAACTCTGATTGTGGGTGACGCTGCTGTAAACGATGTAAGAAGCATGTGCAGTAAGAACACCAAAATACTCTGCTTTCCAAAGGATACGGTGTCTGACTTGGCAGAAAGAATCCTGCATATTGTGGCTGAACATCCTACTGTGAAAAACATCATAGTGCACATCGGGACCAATGATGTGGTGAAGCAACAGTCTGAAGTGTTGAAAGAGGACTTTAATAATCTGTTGAACACAGTCAGCTCATTGAATGCTGAGGTGTTTATCAGTGGCCCTATACCGCCAGTCCGAAGAGGAGCTGAGAGATTCAGCAGACTGATGGCACTGAACAGGTGGCTCTCAGCGGCATGTGCTGTCCATTCAGTGCATTTTATTGAGAACTTTTATATTCTGTGGGGCCGGAGGCATCTTTTTAAGGCAGATGGACTTCGCCTTAACAAGTCAGGAGTAAAATTGTTTAGCTCCAACCTGTTTTACTTTCTGCGTCACTCATCTGTTCCCTCTGCCAAGGACAAGAGACAAGAGGAATCAAAACAAGAAGAAGACATAACACAACATGCCAGAAACCTTGAAGGAGAGCCACCCCAACCCCTGTCGGAAGAGAGCTGTGACCATGGGAGACATCTGAGCCAAGAGGAAGAGCCTCCACCTCTCTCACTGAAAACCAACAGTGAGAATTCAACATCTCTACCCCCCCAATCCCCATCTCCAGACACACTTTCTCCCCTCTCCCCTCTGCTGGACTTCACTGATCACATGGAAGACCTGATTAGAGCTGGGACCAAACTTACTCCCCCTTCCGTCGCTCAACTCCCATTTTCACTACCCTAGACCCCCCTCACCGTCCACCTCTGCCACTGGCTCTAAGTCCTCCAGGCACAACCCGGCCTCCCGCTCCGCAATGGCGAAAAAGCCCAGTAAGCTCTGTCTGATATGTGCTGGGTCCAGGCTACAAGCAAAATACCACTCATGACTCTTCTTCTGCCCAATGTGCTGGTAGTCTTCCCCATCCCTGTCTTGATAGGTAACAGAAAAAGTGTGGTGAATGTGTTAAAAAACAGGAAGCACTCAACTTATCCTGCAAGTTTAGTATTAATTCCTCGTCAGCCGCAGCCTGTTGAAAAACGTGGGCCAGATAATGTTTTTAAAACACTTAAATTAGCTTTGTTAAACGTTAGGTCTTTGGCAGGAAAAACATTTTTAATCAATGATTTTATAATAACTCACAATCTTAATTTCATGTTTTTAACTGAAACTTGGTTGGACCAAGATAACAGTGCAGCTGTCCTTATCGAGTCTACCCCCCCCAACTTCAGTTTTATGAGTGAAGCTAGAGTGCATAAGAGAGGAGGTGGAGTTGCCATTTTGTTTAATGACTCCCTCCAATGCAAAAATATGTCTTATGGGAATTTTGCTTCTTTTGAATATGTGGCTCTTCAGCTGAATTCCCCTTCTAGAGCTATTTTTCTAAATATCTACAGGCCCCCTAAATACTGTGCAAACTTTTTTGATGACTTTGGTGAACTGCTGTCTATAATCTGTGTTGACTTTGACTGTGTGGTTATTGTTGGTGATTTTAACATCCATGTTGACAACCCCCAGGACAGAGGGACTAAAGAACTGTTCTGTGTTCTTGATAATTATGGACTGACTCAACATGTGACGGAGCCCACGCACAATAAGGGGCACACTTTGGACTTGGTCATCTCCAAGGGTCTGGACATTCCCAAGGTTGTGGTGACTGATGTTGCTCTCTCTGATCATTCCTGTGTTTTCTTTGAGAATGCTATCTGCGTGCACACAAATGTTAAAACAGAGGTGATCACAAAACGGCATATCACTGAAAACACTAGTGAAGAATTTATTGAGGCTTTTTCCCTGACACCTGCCCTTCCACAGGTCTCTGTCAATGAGCTTGTGGATAATTTCAGTTCTAAAATTACAAATGTTATTGATGCCATTGCACCAGCCAAGGTGAAGGTGGTCTCTGGTAAGAGAAGATCTCCATGGAGAAATGCCACGCTGGTTAGAACTCAAAAAAGAGAGTGTCGAAAAGCTGAACGCAGGTGGCGCAAAACAAATCTCCAGGTTCATTATGACATCTATAAAGAGAGACTTCACATTTATAATTTAGAGCTGAGAAATGCTAGGCGCTCCTTCTTCTCTGACATCATCACCAAAAACACTAATAATGCACGTGCCCTGTTTGCTACTGTCGACAGGATAACCAACCCTCCTGTGTCTGTAGCGTCTGACCATCTATCCACCAGGGCCTGCAATGAATTTGCTTCCTTCTTCGCAGACAAAATTCAAACAATTAGGCAAGCAATCAAGCACCTCCATGTCAGGTACAGGATATGTCCTGTCCCTGTGTCCACTTCAAATCAATTTATATAGCATGAGACAATTTGATTCTATTAACCATAAAAATCTGGAGGACATAATACAACATCTGAAATCCTCCTCATGCTGCCTTGATATTCTGCCAACAGTTTTTTTCAAAAAGGTGTCTAAATGCATGGCCTCTGATTTACTACAAATTGTCAACATGTCTCTCCTCTCAGGGTTTTTTCCCACAGGCCCTGAAAACTGCAGTCATTAAGCCACTCTTAAAAAAGAGCAATCTAGACAGTTCACTAATGAGCAATTACAGGCCCATATCAAATCTCCCATTTTTAAGTAAAATCATTGAAAAGGCTGTTTTTCAACAGCTTAGTGCTTTCATGGCACTAAATAACTGTTTTGATGTCTTCCAGTCAGGTTTCCGACCACACCACAGCACTGAGACGGCTCTAGTTAAGGTCTTCAATGACATCCATTTAAACACTGACAGTGGCAGAATTTCAGTCTTAGTATTATTGGATCTCAGTGCTGCATTTGACACGGTAGACCACAACATATTACTAGACAGACTTGAAAACTGGGTTGGACTTTCTGGCACAGTACTAAACTGGTTTGAATCCTACTTAAAGGACAGGGACTACTTTGTGTCTATAGGTAACTACACATCTGAGCTGACAAAATGACATGTGGAGTTCCCCAAGGCTCCATTCTGGGACCTCTTTTGTTTAACATTTACATGCTTCCACTGGCTCAGATTATGAAAAACAACAAAATATGTTACCATAATTATGCAGATGACACACAGATTTACATAACCATTTCACCAGGAGACTATGATCCCATACAGGCGCTGAGTAACTGTATTGAGCAGGTCAACAACTGGATGTGCCAGAATTTTCTCCAGTTAAACAAAGATAAGACTGAAGTTATTGTTTTTGGAGCCAAGGAGGAACGATTGAAAGTCAGTGCTCAACTTCAATCTGTAATGTTAAGAACCACGGATCAAGCTAGAAATCTTGGTGTAGTCATGGACTCAGACCTGAATTTGCGTAGCCATATTAAAACAATTACAAAGTCAGCCTACTATCACCTGAAGAATATATCAAGGATAAGAGGCATTATGTCTCAGCAGGACCTGGAAAAGCTTATCCATGCATTTATCTTCAGTCGACTTGACTACTGTAACAGTGTCCTTACAGGGCTCCCTAAGAAATCCATCAGACAGCTGCAGCTGATTCAGAACGCTGCTGCTCGAGTCCTCACTAAGACCAAAAAGGTGGATCACATAACTCCAGTTCTGAGGTCTTTATATTGGCTAACTGTATGTCAAAGAATTGATTTCAAAATCCTGCTGTTAGTTTACAAAGCACTAAATGGTTTAGGGCCAAAATACATTTCTGATCTTCTGCTTCGTTATGAACCAACCAGACCTCTCAGGTCATCTGGGACAGGTCTGCTTTCTGTCCCCAGAGTCAAAACTAAACAAGGAGAAGCAGTGTTCAGCTATTATGCTCCGTATATTTGGAACAAACTCCCAGAAACTTGCAGGTCTGCTGAAACAGTCAGTTCTTTTAAATCAAGACTGAAGACCTTTCTTTTTACCATTGCTTTTAATTAAATATTTCTTTTTATTGATAACTTACACTGCACTGTATCTTTTACTGTCCTGTTTTCTTTTTCTTTGTTTTTAGCTTTTATATTTTATGTTGCTTTTAAATGTTTTTATTGTTTTTCCCTGTTGCTTTTATGTTTTATGTAAAGCACTTTGAATTGCCTTGTTGCTGAAATGTGCTATACAAATAAACTTGCCTTGCCTTGCCTTGGGAGCTTGCACAGAGCTGAATCCGACATGGAGACCTCACATTAAAAGTATTATAGTGGCTGATGCAAGCAACATAGAAAACAGGCGTGTGTTTCATTTCTTAGTGAGTTTTGAACCCACTGACAATAAGGCAATGAATGATTTGATTAATTTCACTGAAAAACTTACATATAGTCCCTTTAATTATATTTTTCAAATGCTGATATTTACTTTCTGTAACTGGTGAAAACTACTCAAAAGTATGGTGTGGAACATTAGAGAGTCTAATCTGGAAGGCATGCTCAAAGGAACGTGTCATTCTATTGCACTGGTCAGATTTTTAGTAGTCGTAATAACATAACTAGTTACTTTTATCAACCAGTAATAAGTAAAGTAATATTATTACTTTTTTAAAGGAGTAATAACTAACTAGTAACTTATTACAATTTCCAAGTTACTTGCCCAGCACTCCTGGTTACATATTCAATTTTAAATTTTGAGATTTAAATATTCAGGACGCCTGACATCCCTGTCACAGCAGTGAATGTAACGCTTCAGTTCCTATCAAAGACAACGTGCCTAAAACCTTTGCTATGTGGGAGCACTGTAAATTGAGTGATGGTAACAGCAGTGTGGCAGTTCAATCAATCAATCAATCAATCAATCAATCAATCAACCAAAGTGAACACAAAGTGCTTTACAGAAAAGCAATAAATAAATAAATAAATAAATACATAAAAGACACTAAAAACAATAACAACCGTACAATATAACAATAAATCTCAATTTCAGTTTTCAAAGGCCAAGGAAAAGAGGTTGGTTTTAAGAAGAGACCAAAAGAAGAAACAGACAGTGAAGATGCCTGTCTAATTTGCAGTGGTAGATCACAGGTTAGTCCTGCACTTCGGAATACTAGCCTAGCCATCACAAAGTCAAAAACAAAGTTTTGATAATAACTTCTTGGGCATTTATCCGTCGTCTGCTGTTCTGCTTCAATTTATAGAATACATAATTGTAGCTTGTGAAATGACAGCCTGATAATCAATAAACATCCAAATAATCGGCGTAACTAAATCTATTTAGTGACCTTGTTGTGTGATGCATGCTGCACAAAGTGCTGTCTGCTCAGACGCATTACCACCACCAAAATATTGTCAACCAATATATTATTTTGCAGCATCAGATATGTTCAGGAGGTTACATAACTGCTTTCTTTACTTATTCTGCAAAGTAATCCACAATTAAAGGCATCTTGATTTGTCTCTGCCCAAGATATTTCATTAACTAGAGATGATCTCATGTATGTTTGTGGTCAGGATCTGCATAAACGTACCTTTGCCTCAGTGGTTTAAACTGTAGCCCAGTTTACTGCTAATCAATGCTGAAGATGTGTGTTTATACTAAAATATGACACAAATGTAGAGTCATTTTTGACTTAGTTTGACTTTATTAACATTGTAACAATTGTAAATAAATATGTTTCCTTTCATTGTGGTGATTATAATTATCAGTGTAATTGCGAATTCAAAAACCTTCTTCATCAGACAGAAAGATCACAAATCAATAACTGGAGTACTGTTTGTCCATGAATTGTTGTGAAGGTACGACAAATATACTAACATCAAGAAATATATGCGTATAACATAATAATAATAATAATAATAATAATAATAATAATAATAATAATAATAATAATAATAATAATTGGTATTCAGTACTGTTAAATGTACACTTTCGCCATCTTGTCCTGTCATGAAGGGTCACTGACAGGACCTCAGACATCCCTTGTGTTATTGTGTGTATTTCGCCTTCACAGAAAAGCTGATGTGTCTTGTGTCACTCCACAGTCTCTCTCTACAGTATGTTGGCCTCACAGGAGTGAGGCTGCAGTATCTCAAGTGTAATGATGAGTTTCACAGATTTTCTAAACCAGGGGTAGAAAAAAGCGTAGATCACAGGATTTAGACAGGAATTAAAAAATATTAGAAAAATCAGAAGGACCTCAGCCGAAGAACCAATTACAAAGTCATAGGCTGAAAGAGAGACACAGTAATATGGACAGTAACACATGAGAAACACAGCAACAACAACACCAAGAGTCCTGGCTGCTTTCAGCTCAGATTTCTGTACAGTTACAGTTGCTGATGGCTTCAGTGTGACTGCTGTAATGTGGGAGCGCATGGCACGAGCCTGAGACACAGCCACCACAAACACTCTCACATACAGAATGATGATGGCAGAGATGGGAATTATGAAGCTGAAAATAATGTCAACAGTTCCTATTATGTTAATCACACATTCTCCATAGCAGGAATTATACTTCCCTGGTTGTTTCAGGTTATCATAAAACAGCAGAACACTGTAGAAAACAGAGTAACTCCAACACAAGAAAACACAGATTTGAACTCTCTTTGCAGTGATTTTGGTGGAGTAGTGCAGAGGATAACAGATAGCCACATAACGGTCAACTGATATGAGCACCATGTTAACAGCTGAGGCAGAGAGAGTAATGGAGGGTATTAAATAATACAGAACACACACCAGGTCACCCAGGAGCCAGCAGGGCTCTGTTAAAAATATTTGAAACGGTGTCACAAGGAGCCCCACGAGAAAGTCTGAGACAGCCAGAGAAAGGAGAAGGAGGTTGGTGGGAGTGTGGAGCTGCCTGAAGGGAGAGAATATCACTGTGAATGTTACAACCAACAGCAGTAGTTGTTTTATAACAGCATTAAAGACAGCTGAAAGTACAGTGTATCTATAATAATTTTGGTTAATAAACAAAGTCTCATCAAACCATCAGGATGTAATGCTCAGATCTCACTACAACAATATATTATCAATTCAAAGACATTTATCTCTGCCTGAAATGCGAGATGGAGATGATGACCAGCAGGTTCAGAGCCGCAGTAAGCAGAGAGATGGAGGACAGCACAACAGTAATGAGTATTGCCTCAGACTGAGGGCGTGTGTGCTTCTTGCAGGAGGTGTTGAGGAGTTGTGGAAAGCAGAGTTCAGCTTCCTCCAGGGTCTGCATCATCAGAGAGAGAGGAGGAGAGAGAAGCTGCTGAACACACAGCTTTCTCAGCAAAGTTCTGTCATCCAGCTGATTTATCTCCCCTCATTTTGCTCCTCCCTCACTCTGTGCTTCGTACTCTGCATCTGCATCTTCATCACTCACCGGTGGAACAGGTCTCTAGTGAATACATCATTCTTTGGGAAAGAGATCATTAAAAGAAACAACTGACAACGTACACTTTGGTGTGTACTTTGAGCATCTTCATCATCATCATCATCTGTTCCATTTAATTAAATCTGTACTAATCATTTTTTTCCGTACAAACAATGGGTCAAATGACAATGTCAAATGTGAAATTGATCTCTCTTAATGAGACAAAACGCTGAGGGTGATTTAACTCCAGCAGTGGCAATGACATCAATGACATTCTCAATTTTGTAATTGCAGCTCTCTTGCAGATCATTCACAGACAGCAAAACAGAAACGGCTTCTATGTAGAGTGCAGCAATATTCTAATTGATGTACCACTTTTTAACAGTTGTTGATCTTATGTGGACTTACGGGGTAGTAGCAAATCAATTAGCACAGAAGTGCTCTGATATAGCAAGATATAGCCCCCTATTGTTAAAAATGTCAATATAAAGCCAGATTTAAGAAATGGGCTTTTATGCCTATAAGCGCCAGTGGGTAAAATTTACCCCTACAGAGAATACATTTTAGCACTGTTCATGTCACGCGTTTAGATAAACATTCTATGCTTTTGGTTCCAAATGTGCCTTCAGGATGTTAAAACCTGGATGACCTGTAATTTTAATGTTGAACTCAGACGGTGAGGATGTTGGGACGGCTGAGGCCCTTTCCGGCTCCTCGTCCGTGGGTCCCCGTCCCTCTCCTTCCCGCCCGGGAGCGTTGCAGATTCATCTGCCAGTGAGTTGAGTTTGAGGGGCCGCCACGCTCTGATTCTGAGGAATGAGACATGGTCAGCTTTGTGGAGGAACACTTCCGGGAAACGAGCCAGCATCATCAGCCCGAGCCCAGCTACGACGAGCTCTTGGAGTTGGTAACGCGAGCAGTGGCCACGCTCCGGGAGCAAGCTGGATGAGTGTTTCCTGTCACATCATACGCCGCCCAGGCGCCGTCCATTGCCGTTCTTTTGCACAACGAGTTGTGTAAATCCTGGGGCAAGCCCCTTTCCGGCCAGGCTGTCAACATCCTCTCTCCAGGATTACAGCAATGTGGCCGGTACTAGAGATCTGGGCTATGTCACAATGTGACGCACGACCGTAGTGCAAGGCTACAGGTTACAGTTCCAGCCCCCCACTTCCCCCACCCCAGCTTCAACGGGGTGGTCTGGACTGTAGTGCGTTTGAGCAGGACTGGGTGTTGGAACAGGAAGTGCGCTCTCTGATGGAAAAGGGGGCCATGGAAATTATTCCTCCGCCAGTCCGGGTTCTACAGCCGGTACTTATATAGGTACAGTTCCCAAGAAGGACGGAGGGCTGCGTCCCATTTTAGATCTGCAGGTCCTGAACCGGTCTCTGACGAGATTTAGGTTCAAGATGCTGACCATCCCTGCTATCATCAGTCACATCCAGTCCGAGGATTGGTTTGTAACGATAGATCTAAAAGACGCTTATTTTCACATCGCCATCCGTCCTCCCACAGGAAGTTCCTGTGGTTCGCCTTTTGGGGCGTGGCGTACCCATATCAGGTTCTTCCTTTTGGCCCAGCACTCTCCCCTCGCATGTTTAACAAATGCATGGATGCAGCTCTGACCCCGCTGAGGCTCCAGGCCATCCGCATACTGAACTACATTGATGACTGGCTCATTTTAGCCCAGTCTCAAGGGCTGGCATCGAGATGTCTTATTGGTCACCTTCAGTGTTTAGGGCTGAGGCTCAACGTGAAGAAGAGTGTGCTGACACCCTGCTGGACCACGTTCCTATTGGTGGTATGGGAGTCCAGGACGATGCGGGCCCGCCTGTCCCCAGCACAAGTCGAGTCCATGGTGTCCACGGTCATGGATGGCCGCTTTGTGAAGGGCTCCTGGGAGGAGCATCATTTCTTGTGGCACATAAATTGACTGGAAATGTTGGCAGTTTTCAAAGCTCTGAGGAGTATCTGCCCTGTCTTCACGGCCACCACGTCCTGGTCAGAACTGACAACACGGCGGTGGTAGCCTACCAAAATCATCAGGGGGGTTTGCGTTCGTGCCCATTATACAAACTGGCATGCCAAATCCTCCTGTAGTCTCAGCAGAGACTAACGTCTCTCAGAGCGATGTATATCCCTGGGACCCAGAATCAGGGAGCAGACCTGCTGTCAAGACAGGGGCTGAGGCCCGGGGAATGGAGACGCCACCCGGAGGTGGTGGAGCTATTGTGCGTAGAGTTTGGCCCTATTCACCGTATTTTCTATGACACCAAGGGAGACGCCATTGCGTTCATTTTGTCATCAAACTTCCAGCGGAGCGGGATCATTACTTCCGGTTGAACGGGACCTAAGCTAGCTGTTAGCAGTAACGTTAGACAAAAAACGAAAAAAGATGATAAGTATTATATTTTCGGTTTCAAGAGGCGAGAACAATTGCACACACAACGTTGCGAGCATAACGTGATGAGGTTGGCGTGTTGTCATGCACTTTACAACTTACTCCTGCCACCTAACACTTGAGGCTAACTTTTGGCTGACGGCGCTAAACTTGTACCTGTGTGTTCAAACCTCTGATTCATACCATTTCATGGATGAGAAGCTGACTGATAAAGTCCTCAGCTAAGATTCGTCTGGTGCTGAACAGGTACTCGTTTTTAATACACCTCTCTCACACACACTCTATTATTTAATTGTGATGGCCATGATATATTAAACTCTTGATGTCCTAATGTAAAAATGTGTTTATGGTTATATTATTTCCACAAATTATTTCCACGCAGTGGAGAACTTTGAGAATGATCACATCTATATGCCTCCGCACTGTGATGCAGAAATAAAATGGGAGGATCCATCTTTCTCTGACCACAGCTACACTTCAAAATCATCACTCAACCTGAAGTCACATCTGATATATAAACACAATGGCCCTCATTTATCAATCTTGCATAAAAACAGGCGTATTTTTGTGCGTGAGATTATGCTAACACTGTTCTCAGCGCCTGATTTATGAAGCTGTGCGTACCTTTGAAATCCAGGTGTACGCACCACCTGGTGTTGATAAATGCGGTGGCTAAAAACGTGCGTAATTTGAATGAAATGCACCCAATTATTAAAGCTTCAGGAGGCTGCACCCAGGAATTTACGGCAGGGACTGACAGAATACGGCAAGAAATACATGGATTGGAGCAGGAAATCCACAAGTTAAAACTTCAGAAACAAAATATTATGTTGTTTTTTCAGAATTAAAAAAAGATGAAATTTTAGTTTCACTACTAGAGCCCATCCCCGGCATAAATGTTCAAAAATATTGTGCATTTTAATACAAGGTTTTTCATTTGGAAACAATTTAATACTTCTTTATTCGATGATTTAAACTGGACACATTTTTGACAAAATGTTCAACTGGACACTTAAAACTGGACACGAGCGGTCAGATGAGCCATAAACAGTTCAGGTCCAGCCCAAGAGCCAGTGCTGGAGTCCGGGGGACCACCGCACACTGTCAACCTCGCTGGAGCGAACCAGTGCGCCGTCAGTCCCAGAGGAGGGTGCGCTCGTCCCGGAGGAGCAGGGCCTCTTGCTGAGCGGATGGACAGATATGGGGCGGTGTACCCCCAGCGTGCAAAGCAAGCATTCATAATGTTTTGTGGCTTTGGGAAACAGTGCTCTGTGCTGTCCTGGGACTGTTACGCACGGACACGGGTCTGGACACACACGGACTTGGATCTGACCATCCGCGGTGTAACTTTTCTTTTATGTTCAGAGTGAAACATTGTCCAAACGCAATTATGAGCTGCACCATGTCCGTACCACCTGTTTGTGGAGCGCGTTCCGTGCAAACTAGAAGTTTTTGTCTGTTCCTAAAATTATACATTGGCTACTTGTAGTGCTCCAAGAGATAGATTTAGCACTAAAACTCCCATCAAAGTCAAGTCCCAAATAAGCACCAAATGAAAGAATGTTGCTCTGATAAAAAGTTGCTACATCACCTCCAGGACTGGGCCTTACGCACTGACCCAGGACTCACACATGAACAGAGATCAGCATGCCAGAGTCTGGGGACACGGGGCCTTTAGCGGGGGTGTCGGTGCTCGCTGTGCAGTCATAATATAAAGTTTGTCTTATAATAAATGCAGGGCTTTGTGCGCGACATGTCTTTGTCCGCCTCACCTAAAGGGCGGGCTGTGTCCATTTCGGTAGCCAGTCTCAGTGCTTCAAGCTAGAGCCCTGCACGGGCCTCAAATCTAGGCCCGAGTCCGGCCCTGGCCCGAGACGCTCAAGCCCTAGCCCGACCCGTATCTGACAGCTCATCAAAATTATGAGCCCGAGCCCGACCCGAGCCTGTTTTTTTTATTATTATACAGCGACAGCCTGCCCTATTTGCAGCCATTAAAATATGTCAGTTTTGTTATGTTTCTTGAGAGAGAGAGACTCCGTCACCGCGTGTCTTTATTCCCCTGCAGCAAAGTCGCAAACATCAACCCAAGGATCGGTAGGTGATGTCCCCATCACAGGGAAGCGCTTCTGCCGGCTGCACATACAGGTCCGTGTGTGGCGGTGGTGTCACTTACTGATGCATCAGAAATGCTTGAATGTAGCGTGTGTGGAAGCTACCGCGCTACTCGGTCAATAAAAGAGCTTCGTTATTGAAAAGCTATTTGATTCAGAAAATAGCGACGCTGCCACAAAGCTACTGAGAAATGTAGTTAAACTAGTAACGGCGCTACTCGACGCTGCTGCCCAACACTGGACAACTGTTTGGAGGACCAAGCAGCCGAGCCGACAGCGAGTAAAACATGTTTGACCAATTTAGCCTCTCAAATCAACGCTTTACTTTTTACAATATATATAGCCTCTGTGAGGCAGGCAGGCTGCTCGCAACAGCGCTCGCAAATGAAATGAGCAATAGCCTATACAATCTAAACAAATAAAATAAAATAAATTAAAACTTGCAGGTTATCTTACCTTATAATGCAACAAAAAACATGGCCATTTTTCAGTAGTTTCCAACAGCTAAATGAAAATAAAGTCCAATCAAACAAAAAAACATAACTAGGAGAAACTTTCTGTGTGCGTGCGTGCATGAGACTGTCATGTCAGTCATATGTCAGTGTAATTACAAGAGGTTAAAAACAGGTTAGGAAATGTCTATGTTTGTTTTTCTATCGTCGACGTCAACTTCTCACATTTTCTTTTAATTAACGTCTAAAAATATAAAAAGGATAACCCAAAAAAGGCCCGAGGCCCGGCCCGCATGTGAACTATGACGTGAAAATTGGCCCGAAGCCCGGCCCTAGGGGCGTAAATAAGTCGGGGCCGTCGGGCTCGGGCTGAAATGCAGGGCTCTACTTCAAGCCATCCGCTTATGCTCTTCGTTGTTTTAACATTTTTTGCTTGTAGCCTTTTCATTTGAAGGTACACATTTTATTAAAAGCTAACCCAAATAAAAGTTTCCTCCATGGAGCCCCGGAGGAGGAGACCAGCGACTCGCTCTAGGATTCCCATCTGTGACCTAGCAGTGGTTCTCGAGGCATTGGCTGAGGCCCACTTTGAGCCCTAAGAGTCAGCTGATGCCAAGCACCTAACCCTGAAAATGGCCTTTCTTCTTGCTATCACCTCTCTGAGGGGGATGGGGGATCTTCAAGCGCTTTGAGCATCCCCTCAAAGCCTGTTGTTTCCCCCCAAGGCTGGGCTCCCCGCTTCTAAGAATACTATCAGCAACTGGATTGTTCAGACCATCTCCCTGGCCTATCAGGTGCACGGGTTGCCTTCACCTATGGCAGTCAGGGCTCACTCTACGAGAGGCATGGCTGCCTCCAGGGCCCTCCTCTCAGGGGCTTTGCTCCAGGATGTATGTACTTTCATCCGGTTCTATAGTCTGGACCTTCCTTCTACACCCGGTACCAGAGCACTCTCCTCTTAGTTGTGCCCACAGGTTGCTGCACGCTAGGGGTGGGCGGGGTTTCGGCGTGGCATGGAGGGTATCTCGTTCCCATAGTGTCACAGACGCAGTTCGAGTTCCCTCGAAGGGGAACGTCTCGGGTTACGCATGTAACCCTTGTTCCCCAAGAAGGGGAACGAGACACTGCGTTGGTTCTCCACACCTCACCCCACCTAGAGTGCCGGCTTCATAGTTAAAGCTAATGAGTATTGTGTGGTGGTCTGCTTATATACACCTCCGGTTATGCCGTAACATGCTACCGTTTAGAGCAGTACCAATACCAATTGGAGTAGTTTCATTCATAGTTCAGCCCTGCCACGCCCAAGGGCGTTCCCATAGTGTCATCACCGACGCAGTGTCTCGTTCCCCTTCTCAGGTAACTATGGTTACATACGTAACCCGGGACGTTCTGCTCGAGGTTTCTGCCTCTTTAAAAAAAGGTTTTCTTGCCTGGCCTGTGTCAGCTAGTGCTCGCTCTTGGTGGGAATTGTTAGGTTTCTGTGAATAATATCAAATTACCTGCTCTTTTATGAAAAGCACTATGAGATAGTTGTTGTTGTGATTTGGCAGTACATAAATAAAATTGAATGAATGAATGACTTAATAAAAATATTCAAATAAATTCCATAGATAACACGATCAACTTAAATGAAGACCGTGCTGGTGCAGCTAACAATGTCGCTACCCTCATTTCAACCTGAAAAATTCTTCGATGCTTGGTGTGCACACTTGGGGAAACACATGAAGCACATGAAAACGTTATGCATGCAATAACTGAGAGCACCGCTGTTTGGGGGTAGAATTTTGGGGCGAAATGTTTTGTGAGGGTGAAATAGGGTGAAGCATCTCCCCATTAAGATGGTGCTGTGTGCGTTTACGCACAGGGCACATCTGTATGACTTCATATTTAAATCTCATGACACGTGAACAGGATCAGTCAAAATCTAACATTAATTAATACTGTGTTCTTCTCCACATCCAAAAGGTCTCGAACACATTTCTGTTCATACAGTGAAACTGTTTTGAGTAAAGTAGTCATCGTCCTGATCAGTCAGAGCATTATTAATTATTTCAGATTTCTAAATGTTGAATTCTGTTTCCTCTGCAGAGTTTCCTCTGTCCTATCAAGTTTACAAATACAGTTTTTGGTTTTGCTTTATAAATGTCAGGCGATATTTGCTGTGACATTACTGCGCTCATGGAAATGTTTAAAATGACTGACAGCAGCTTCTCTAATCATGAAAGTAAACCGTTAAAGAAAACACATCTACACAATAAAGAAATCTGGAAAGTTAAATGGACCAGTAGAGGTGGGATAAACATAAGAAAATAATTAGTTGGGTTGGGGGCGGGTGGATGATTTGTTCATACGTGATTATTCAGATAATGTAAGAGCTGCTTCGCGCATCACACCAATGTAGCTCCTATAATTTTGGCAAAACAGTATAAACAGCTGATGTCAAATTAATAGGCTCTAAGATCCACTAGAGCATCTGAATTCATCACTAACCTGCAGTATTTTATTTTGTCATATAGTAACAATAATTCCCATTATATCCCTTAAAAGTCCTCACCAAGAAAAAAGTGATGGAAAAATGATTTCTTTACATTTTTTATTTCATTAGGGCAATAACAACAATAATCCAAATTTTTTTTAACAGACCCAATAGTTTCTCTGATATTCTGCTCTACCAAACGGTTGAGATGGCTCTTCATGGTAATACTTAAATATGCATTTTAATACCAACAAACTTTAGAAAATAAAACATATAAAATGACAGTTAACAGCAGAGAACGCAACTTCAGCACTTCATCCCTAATTGTGAAGACAGGGTTTGTAGTGGAGTTCATACAAAACAGCACTACACAGTAACTTCATTGATTATTGAACATTTTGAATATTACCAACACAGTATTTCTGTTCTTTGAGTATTTCAGAAGAACACATCTGTATGTCCTCTCCAGTGTTTGGAATAACGGCGTTTAAAAGAACGGCGTTACGTAACGGCGTTATTTTTTCAGTAACGGGGTAATCTAACTAATTACTTTTCCCGTCGTTACAACGCCGTTAACGTTACTGGTCGTTAAATGCGGTGCGTTACTATGTAATAAACTGTGTAATCCGAACGCACCAGCTGGCTCACACAGCTAGTCAGGAGGTGGGTTAATAACGACGTAAACAGTGCTTGAAGTGGACCGGTGCGCTGCGCTCTAGCTTCGGGTGCCTTTCAACCAGCGATTATGTTGGCTAAGGCAGAGTCATGTTTCTTGGTAGCCAATCAGAGCCAGTGTTTTTACACACATGCCAGCACACGCGACACACACACACACACACACGCACGCACACACCAGCTAAACAGAGATTCGATGAAGCAGCGGAGATTTTCTTTAAGAGTAGGTAACGGAAATAGTTACTTTCCCTGGTAACGAATTACTTTTATTACAGAGTAATTCAGTTACTAACTCAGTTACTTTTTGGAACAAGTAGTGAGTAACTATAACTAATTACTTTTTTCAAGTAACGTTCCCAACACTGGTCCTCTCAACCTTTTAGACAGACTTAGACACTGTGATAACGTATCAATGTCTAGGTCACTGCAAAATACAGTATTTGCTTGATTTAGTGTATGGCTGTTGTTCATAAATCAATGAAGTTACCGTGTAGTTCATACAGTTTGGTGTGAACTCTACTGTAAACCCTAGATATGCAATAAGGGATGAAGTACTCAAGTTGCTTCTCTGGTGTTGACTGTAAAACAGATTTATTTCTGCAACAGCTTAGCATTTTATATGATGTTTTCTAAAGTTTTTTGATATTAAAATGCATAGTTTTACCATGAAGAGCCATCTTTCTGAAACCGGTCTGGATTGTCTTTGTCCTGCTGATTATCAGTAAAGTTAATAATCTATTTTGTCTAGATATTTATTTGGTTTTCAAGATATTTATTTGTTTTTAAGTTTTTTATTCCATAAAAAACTGTACATTCATTATATTTTTGTTATTATTATTTCACCATTATATAGACATATTTATGAAATGAATACAGCATATCTATAATGGAAACACATCATATCTATAATGGAAATACATCATGTTAACAATAATGAATGTTCGGAAGTTTTCAATTTCATAGCAAGCAGTCAATTTGTATGACATTAGCTTAGGAAACCTTTACCATGAAGTGCCAACTCTACCGTTTGGTAGAGCATGTTTTTAGAAAAGTATTTGACCATATTAGACTCAAGTTGCATTATTCTGTTATTATAGTTCCAGAGGAATTACTTATGTCAAAAAAAACATGCCGACCTCTTGCCGACTCTTCATGTCTGCAGTGATTTTGACGATTTTAACTTCCTGTAAGGAGGGTATCTGAAAAGGCATGCTGCTTAAAGAAACAGTGACAACTAGTGGATTTTTTTAGCACAGCATACCTACACCGCTTAAACAGGTTGAATTAAGTTCAGTACATTTTTCAATGAGATACAGTCACTTAAAATGTGGTCTTCCAAATGATTGAGAGGACGTTAAAGGGATATAGTCTGCACATGTTATTTGAACATTATGTTCCTCCCTGCCAATAGGGGCTCTGCAGCACCCTCTGCAACCCCCATCCTGCATGCTTGTACTGACTAAACTCTTCTGGTTGTCCCTAGAACAACACTCAAAACCAAAGGTGACTGAGTCAGTAGAATGTTTTAAGGAGACACATTTTTCATTAGAACTTTGTATTGTGATGTTTGTTGTTGACAAAGTGCTGTCTGCTTAGCAACATTACCACAAGCAAAATATGTCTAGCGTATATATCGATTATTGATTTCCATTGTCAGATGCGTAAATACAAAATACAATTGCTGTCTTTACTCTTACTGCGAAGTAATCCCTGATCGAAGGCATTTTAATTTGTCTGGGCCCAAGATATTTCATTAACCAGATGTCAACTTTATCAGATAACCTTATGTAAATTTGTGGTCATGATCTCCATTATTATCTGCTCTCTGCATCAGTGATCTCAGTGGGATCTTTGTTTACTCCAATCTCTTACATACTGTGATTTTGTACACAAGGTATAATTCAGTTAAAGTGGTGCATATAAAGCATGTATCACCATTCCGTGTAAAAAAAATCTGTTTCAAATAAAAAAAATATCTTACGCCTCTCTCTTAATTTTCATTTCAATGACAAATAATAACAATAGCAAGTTTAGAGGTTTTGCATACTTAAATATGAGGGATATTAATGTTTATTCAAAAGTTAAAGTTGTAAGTTTTATTTAACTCAGGAACTGCCATCTTTTTCCTCATTATACACAAAGTAGGTTTACCCAAAAAGAATCCCAGAGGTGTGTTGGTAAAAAAAAAAGTGGCACAAATGTAGAATAATTTCTGGCAAAATTTATTCACATTGGTATATTGGAAAATAATGTGTTTCTTTAATTGTGGGGATTATGATTTGATTATCACTGTGATTAAAATTTAAAAAACCTTCTGTAGCAGAAACACAAACTTTCTTGCAAATATAACTTTTTCAATAATTGGTGGACCATCTGTCTATGAATTGCGATGAATAAAATTTCAACAGAAATAAAAACGTGTACAACATTAAATGTAGAAGATAATAAAAGCATTTGTGTATTTCTTCAGTTCTTTTCACTTCAGTGACTCAGCAACAGCACATAGAAACACATTCCCTCCTAAAAAGAAAAGCTCATGTGTCTCGTGTCAGTCACTCCACAGTCTCTCTCTACAGTATGTTGGTCTCACAGGAGTGAGGCTGCAGTATCTGAAGTGTAACAATGAATTTGACAGATTTTCTAAACCAGGGGTAGAAAAATGCGTAGATCACAGGGTTTAGACAGGAGTTAAAAAATATCAGAAAACCCATAACTACCTCAGTTGAAGAACCCATTATAAGTTTGTAACCTGAGAAAGAGAGACAGTAATATGGACAGTAACACATGAGAAACACAGCAACAACGACACCAAGAGTCCTGGCTGCTTTCAGCTCAGATTTCTTAGTTGTTATAGTCGCTGAAGGCTTCAATGTGACTGCTGTAATGTGGGAGCGCATGGCACGAGCCTGAGACACAGCCACCACAAACACTCTCGCATACAGAGTGACGATGGCAGTGATGGGAATGATGAAGCTGAAAATAAGGTCAACAGCTCCTATTACGTTAATAACACATTCTCCGTAGCAGGAATTATACTTGCCTGGTTGTTTCACATTATCATATAAAAACATAACACTGTAGAAAACAGAGTAACCCCAACACAGGAAAACTAAGATTTGAACTCTCTTTGCAGTGATTTTGGTGGAGTAGTGCAGAGGGTAACAGATAGCCACATAACGGTCAACTGATATGAGCACCATGTTTCCCACTGAGGCAGAGAGCGTGATGAAGGATATACAATAATACAGAACACACACCAGGTCACCCAGGAGCCAGCAGGGCTCTGTAAAGAGGATTTGAAACGGCATCACAAAGAGGCCCACGAGGAAATCTGAAAAAGCCAGAGAGAGGAGGAGGAGGTTGGTGGGGGTGTGGAGCTGCCTGAAGGAAGAGAATATCATCAAGAGATGAACTTGTTTTATGAAAGCAGTAATGTCAGTTAAAACTCCTGTGTATCTTATATAAATGTGGCTATTGTAAGCACTGGTAAAAAAAAGTCTCATCAAACCATCAGGATGTACTACAACATAATATTATCAATACTAAGACATTTAACTCTGCCTGAAGTGGGAGATGGAGACGATGACCAGCAGGTTGAGAGCCGTAGTCAGCAGAGAGATGGAGGACAGCACAATGTAAATGAGCGTTGCCTCAGATTGAGGGCGTATGTGCTTCTTGCAGGAGGTGTTGAGGAGTTGTGGAAAGCAGAGTTCAGCTTCCTCCAGGGTCTGCATCATCAGAGAGAGAGGAGGAGAGGAGAAGCCGTTGAACACACAGCTTTCTCAGCAAAGTTCTGTCATATAGCTGATTTATCTCTTTCTTCACCCCCTCTTCTTCCTCCCCTCCTGTGTGGCAGTCTCTCTCTTTTACATTGATCTTCCTCCTCCCTCCCTCTATGTGTCACACTCTGCATCTGTATCTTCATAGCTCTCTGGTGTAACATGTTGCGTTTGTTGTGTTACATACAACAATGTAACACATGCATACCCTCTTGTGACAACAGCATTAGTTGCAGCTTTTGGGAGAGTGGTCATGTAAAAATCAATCTCTAACAAAGTACACTTGCGAGTGTATTTTAGGCATCTTGTGCTGCAAAATATTTCTGTATAAACAATAGTTTAAATGACAAATGTGCAATTTGAAATAGGTCAATCCTAGGGTAACAAACAGTTACCCTAGGATTGACCTTACCAGAGGATGTTTTATTTTGTACAGGGTTCAGCCTTTAGGGCTATCGCTATTGGGTTTACCCCTACACACGCATGCGCGGCACTCAGAAAAGTTGTCTACGCTCACCCAATGCGCGGGCCTCTCCTACATCTGCACCTTATACTGTATATATACAATGGTGAGAACCGCTACATCCTTCCGGGTGTGTGGGCTTCATCATGCCGGGGGACCTCCATCCCCGATGCAAGCGTGCCTCGGACCGGAGCACACCGAACAAGTGTTGGTAAAGGCTCAGCCAACAGTCTCTGGCTCAGCTCTCAGTTAGCTGATGTTATGTTAAAGATACACTTTACAAATGGGAAATGTTAGATTTAGCTACGCATTGTGACGGAGTAACTGTTCATTTAGATAATGGTCAGATACTATTATAAGTAGCTGCAAATGAACCAAGGGACACAAAGGCTTGAAAGGTTGAGAACCAAGGAGAGCCATGCACCTCCATGTGTACTGTGTAAAAACTATATACTATTCTTTGCGGGATTCATCAGGGGAGTGATTGTTTTAAAGTACATAACATTATTTAAGGATGTTTAGAGTACTCAGTTAGTTATTACACGTAAGTCTTAATTTACGTGAGTAAAAACGTGTGCAAACTGGATATTACCAATAAATTAGCAGGTAAGCTGATCTACTAACAGTGTGCACGCAGAATGACGTCTTACAAAAGTACAAGATAGTACCTGTTATTCATGTAGTACTTTTGCCTTAATGAATATGCAGTTTGGGGCGTAACATGCAAATACATTTATTTACTACACGCGATGTGATCTACCAAGCCTAAATGCAATTTCATGTGAGTTTAACAGCATCTGCATTTAATAGGTTTGAAAAGAAGGTGCAAACCGCCAAGTGTTGTGCAGAGATGGCTGCTGTTATTGTTGCCAGAAGGAGACACAGCCGTAATGAAAGAAGACGTAGAGAAATTAACAATGTTAGATAATATTCTATATCCAATGCATTGAAATACAATTATTTTATTTATTTGTTCACTAACAAGGACCACGCCAATGTTATATTTGATGGTGGGGTACAGGTGGTTGATTGGAGGAATTGAATGAAGTGCAGGTCGTAGAATGAGTGAGGGAGGTGTGGTCCTGTTCCTGAACCTCAGTTTACATAACTCCATATGAACTATATGAATAGAATTTTTTGTATTTTCCTTAGCTTTGGCAATACTGTTGTATTTACATGCATGCCAATAAAGCAAATTTCATTTCGACCTGAATTCTTTTCTCTGTGAGATAAAACGGAATTGTGAAAGAATTTAGAAAGTTGTGTGGCGCTGCGAAGAGCCCCCACTGCAGTAGTGCATGGATCACACATAAAATTCATTCAGCCTGAGGAAACGATCACCAGCACGCAGATCGTAATAGCGACACAACCCATTATAGGTATCAGAGAGGGAATGGGGCATCGAGGCGTACAGGGCCAGGGACAGGAGATCACGGAGCAACCGGATGGTCGGTGATCATTCTCTTTGGCTGGATGAAGCATGATCGGCTGACATTTCCTCATGTCTGGGTCATTCCAGCATACTGTTTCTGTTTCTGCCGGGGTTTCCTCAAGCAGTTTTTCCAGGTGTGTCCCAAGGACTTAGTGCAATCTCAGGCAGGCAGGTACATACGATTTCCACATACTCGGGATGCACTGAACGAGACAAACCAAAAAGTTTTTTATAGGCAGTGGCTGCTTTCACTCGCGACTCTCCATGGCAGAAACCATTAAAACATGAAAAACCCTCATTTTAATACTCCCACCTCCATTGTGTTTGCTCCTGTTGTCATCTACACAATAATTCTTAGTAAATCATCCACAACAGGTACTAACATTGCACATGCAATATTTTAGAATGGACACGCAATTTAGTACTCTTTATTCGGGATGTTAGTAAATCAGGCCCTTAGTAAAAGTAGCATTCCTTGAGATTTAGCAAACAATCAGAGGTGATAACTGCATTTATCACCTCTGATAAAGGTGATAAACAATGAGAGGTGATAACAGCATCAGTGTGCACAGCTACTTGTCTGAGAAGGACCTTAAGAGGTGGATGCATAATTCAGCAGAATAAATGTGGTAGGCTAATATTACCTGCAGAGATTTACATCCACCTTTTTTGTCAGCATATGATGAGTGTTATGCAGACAGAAAGATAGCTTGGTCATTGGCCTCAACCGGGACAGTGACGAGTTCGCCTACAGAAGGAAGGTTGATCATCTGGCTTTCTGGTGCGGCCAGAACAACCTGGAGCTTAACATGCTTAAAACTGTGGAGATGACCATGGACTTCAGGAGGAGCTTATTAGGGCCCGAGCACAAACCGTGCGAGGTCCCTATTGAAACTGTAAGGATTATTTTTTTTCCTGCAAAGTAAGCTCAAGTTTGGGGGCTTAAACATACTCGAAAACTCACCAAACTTTGAACAAAATTCAGACAAGGCGAAAAACTTCGTCTTTATGGGTTTCACGCATGGGCGTGGCAAAATGGCTCGCTAGCACCACCTACAGAGCAGCCCCTGGGTAAAATTTCACCTACATGTACGAAATCTGTGTGGTACGTGTATGATGTCCAGATGCACAAAAAAGCCTCTTGGAGCGATGCCCTAAACCCAACAGTAAGTCAGCCATATTGGATTTAATGGTCATTTTTGACGATTTACAAACTTTGTACTTTAACAAAGTCCTTCTAGGGATTTAGTCCGAACGACTTCAAATTTCTGCTGTTCCTTCTAAAGGCATTGACGATTAAAAATTTTGCTATCTGTGAGTTTTTGTCAATGGGCGTGTACGTGGTGTGGCATATGCCTAAAATACCTCATACCTGCCTTATTAGTTTTACGTTGGTTTACAGTTTGTATAGTAAATATGTTGTACTTTTAATAACCTTGAGGATTTTGATATGAATGAAATGAGACTTTAGTACTGTACAATTTCTTGGAATAATTTATTGAATGAACAGTATGTCACTTGTTTTATGAGATAATTGGTTTACAGTTTATATAGTAAATATGTTGTAGTTTTGATATGAATGAAGTGAGACTCAAGTGCTGTAGAATGTTACAGTAATTTATTGATTGAACGGTATGTCACTTGAGAAAACTTCAAAAACTAAATTTATATATTCATTAAGTTGGTTGTTACTCATAGATAAATACAGGCAACATGGTGGCCCACTTTAATGTGATTTTTGCTGTTGTTTCAGACATTGAAAATCCTGTCAACATATATTTTGTAACCGACACCATATTATTTAAAGATGGGAGTGTTAAGATAAAATCAAACTCAGTTAAACAAGACAGGTGGGACATGTTTGCCTCCATGAAATCGAGCTAAATGACAGCTTCTGTTTGCTTTCACAGCTTTCATTCTATAACCTGTTATATTGTGACAAAATAAATCTATATACCTCATTTTTTGTGTATAAAACTACATGTTGCCATAGTAATTATACATGGTTGCAATGGTAAACATTTAAATATTAATAAAAAACATAAGAGAGAAAAATTCCTTTGATGATTCATCAGACGACACATTCTAGAATCTTAAGTCTACAAATCTCCCACGACCTCAGTCAGAGCAGTCTGACACTCGACAGAGATCAACAGAGATCGACAGAGCGAACAGAAAGCATCACGTTTTCACGATGGAGAAAACCAAAGACAAACGAAGAAAAAAAGGCAAGAATAAAAAGAGGAAAAACTTTACCCAGCTACCTGGGGAGTTACCAACCATCTCTGATTCCTGGAGTGAAAGGATTTCCACTCTCTGCTGGCAGAACAGGGCAGTTATTTCTGCACAGGTAGATCCTCCTGAGACTGCTAAACATCAGCAGTCTGTCAAAGTCAGAACCTGTCAGACACAGAGCAGGAAAACAGCCCATCAAACCAAAAAGGGCAAGGCAGAGGAAGGGGCCCGAAACTGCACACAGTCTAAGACAGAGCCCAAATACCACATCCTCCAAAGGCAACCTAAGGATGCTGCACAGCAGGCTGCTACACCCACAGGTGGTCAGCAGAAGGCTGCTACACCCACAGGTGGTCAGCAGCAGGCTGCTGTACCTGAGGTTGGACCACAAGTAAAAACACCTTCAGGTGCTAGACAGCAGGCTTTTGAAGCCACTGAAGTGACAAGAGGCCCTGTCCAGAGGAAAAAGCTTTGGACGCCGCCACTACCATATCGCATCCAGATTAAAGATTTTAAAGGGGACCCTGTCCAACAGAAAAGGTTTTGGACACCACCACACCATAACACCCCTCAGCATGTACCTGTCAGACCACAGCAGGCTTGCTGTGTTCCAACCTGTCAGACACAGAGCAGGGAAACGTCCCATCACACCAAAAAGGGCCAGGCAGAGACAGGGGACTTAAACAGCACACAGTCTAAGACAGTGCCTAAATATCACATACTTCAAAGGCAACCTGAGTATGCTGCACAGCAGCAGGCTGCTGTACCCACAGGTCTTCAGCAGCAGGCTGCTGTACCTGAGGTTGTATCACAAGCGGGTACACCTTCAGGTGCTACACAGCAGGCTCCTGAAGCCACTGAACTGACAAGGGGCCCTGTCCAGAGGAAAAAGCTTAGGACACCGCCACTACCATATCATATCCTTCAAAGGCAACCTGAGGATGCTGTACAGCAGGCTGCTACATCCACAGGTGGTCAGCAGCAGGCTGCTACACCTGATGTTATACTACAAGCGGGTACACCTTCAGGTGCTACACAGCATGGTTTTGAGCCCACTGAACTGACAAGGGGCCCTGTCCAGTGGAAAAAGCTTAGGACGCCGCCACTACCATATCATATCCTTCAAAGGCAACCTGAGGATGCTGTACAGCAGACTGCTACACCCACAGGTCTTCAGCAGCAGGCTGCTGTACCTGAGGTTGTATCACAAGCGGGTACACCTTTAGGTGCTACACAGCAGGGTTTTGAGCCCACTGAACTGACAAGGGGCCCTGTCCAGTGGAAAAAGCTTAGGACGCCGCCACCACCATATCATATCCTTCAAAGGCAACCTGGGGATGCTGTACAGCAGGCTGCTACACCTGAGGTTGTATCACAAGTGGTAAGACCTTCAGGTGCTACACAGCAGGGTTTTGAGGCCACTAAACTGACAAGGGGCCCTGTCCAGAGGAAACAGCTTAGGACGCCGCCACCACCATATTGCAGTCAGAATGAGGCTTTAGCTGCTGAGGTGGAGTTAAAGAAAACGCTCCAAGGAAACATGGCTTTCCATGACGAGGCTATGCTGAAGTGGGTGAACAAGGTTGTTGAGCTGGAGCATCAGCTTTTGGAGAAGACAGCCTCTGAAGATGAGGCTTTTCAGATGCTTCAACAGATAAATAGAGATCTTTACAGGCAGGAGGAGAGCCAGCAAGAACTTAATGTGCGCATGGCCCAGCTCACAGAGGAGAACAACAAGCTGAAATCTGCACTGATCCAGACTCAGAGAGAGCTGGAGAGTCAGCAGCTGCAGTGGCAGAAGGAGCGATCCCAACTCCTTCAGTCCCAATGCAGCATCCACCACAACCTGAAGAAGGAGGAGATGGTTCTAGAGACCGAACGGGATGGTAAGATGGACAGTGTTGTCGACACAGAGGGGCAGGTTGAAAGAAAGCCTAAAAGACCCTCTCTGAGGAAAAGGTTCCTCCAGTTATTCAGGTAAACTGGAGGAGAATTTGCCATCCAACTTCCTGCACCCAACTTCACCCCAAACTCCCACATCCCTATTGCTCTCCTAGCTAATCTTTGAGAGGGGTTTCCCTTTTGAGGAGTTTTTCCTAGTCTGGGTCTGGAGATAAAATGTCTCAGAGGCCTGTAAAGACAGTCTGAGACAGCAGATCCAACTTCTGGACAGTAACTCCTGTACCTTCTTCTTTACCTCTTAAGGGGCGGGTGTGGCTCAGGAGGGAGAGCAGGTTGCCCATTAATTGGGAGATCAGCGGCTCCTCCAGTCCACATGTCGAAGTATCCTTGGGCAAGATACTAAACCCCAAATAGCCCCGATGGCTGTTCCATCGGTGTGTGAATGTGTGTGAATGGGGTTAATGTGACGTAGTGTAAAAGCACTTTGAGTGGTCAGAAGACTAGTTAGGTGCTATACAAGTACAGACCATTTACCTGATTAATGAAAAAAAAGATAATAAAAAACAATGATAAAAATAATAATATCTGATTCTGAATGTGTTGTATCCATAGATATACATATATGAAGCTCTGGAATAAAGACCACTGCAAAACTATCATTTTTAAGAAAATTATAATTGAGACTCCCCAGATTGCTGGAGATGTAACGGACTGTTAGGGGACCTAGGTCATGCACTGTGGTTGTGTCCCAAGGTACAGGCTTTTTGGACCAAGTTTATTTCAGAAATAATGAGGACAGATTACGAATTCTGTCCTGAACTCTACAAACTCGGGTACCCCAAAGTTATCAACCACATGGCAAAACCGTTAGCTTACTGGGTCCAGACAAGCATCATAATGGCAAACAGACAATAATGAGAAATTGGAAAGATGCTGTGGGCCCATTATTTCAGGAGCGGGCCTCAGGACTGGGTACAGTGGCGGCATTTGAGTTATTGGCGTAAAACTCGGGTCTCATTTCACCTAAGCATAGAACCTTGGTCCCGTAATAACAGGCAGGAGGTTGAGATGGTGAGCCCTCAGTATATCCATACTGCACACTAATTTTAAGCAAGCTTTGAGTCTCCTGTGGAGCTGCTTGCAGGTGGAAAACAACACACTGTGGGTGGTTGTAGGATAGTCCAGGAAGATTTGATAATGTATGATGTCCCAGTTGCCCATCGACTGAACCAGCGTCATCTACAGCTATGTTTCCAAGGTCAAATGAACTTTCATGTATCACTTTAACCTGGGCTGTGGAATGTACATGCTCAGACGGAGACCTTGAAGGCAACAGACTACTTTCTGGGGACACCCTTACTGTAATATATTAGGTCAGATATTACCAGCAAGCTAATGGCTAATCAAAGGAATTAGGTCGTGGTGTTTCTAAAAGCAAAACAGATTTAATTTCTGGAGCCCTTTGGCAAACATACTGAAGCATCTTCATTAAGCAAATAAACCTCTTTAAAAAAGTACAAATCAAAAAGAAACCCTCAAGAAATTCACATCTTCCCAATACCGAAGAACTTCAAAAAAAATCCCATGAGCCTGAGCAGGTTCGCCTCACACACTTTCTGTTAACTGGAGCTCTATTAATCCCTGTTCATCCTATAATCTGATCTAATCCGCCAGTGAGGAAGTGGAGTGTGTAAAACACACTGTTGGTTGCTTCCTGTTGAGTGTTAGGGATTGTGTGGGTGTTCACCATCAATACCATCATTAGTTCACTAACACTGAAATGCAGTGTAAGTGTGTGTGTGTGTGTGTGTGTGTGTGTGCGTGTTTCATGTTTTTATATCCCAGTGGGGACCATAACTTGAATGTGTGTGTTTGATTCATGTTTTTATATCCCAGTGGGGACCATAACTAGAATGCACCCTAACCGTGTGACTAACCATCGGGGCCGGATATAGGCATGGGCAAGGAGGGGCAATGCCCCCCCAAATGCCGTGACTGCCCCCCCAAACGTGATGGCATGCAAATATCCCAAATTTAAAAAATATTTCAAGAAAAATGGTCAGAGTGAGCTCTCTGCTCTCTATCCCTCATTCAAAGTAGCTACTGATTGGAAGATGCATAGGAGGGCGTGGCCAGTCGCTTCACCGCTTGTGGTGAACCTGCTGAGCAGTGTTGCCAACTTATTTTTAGCGACTTTTTCAGACCGCTTTTAGCGACATTTTTTCAAAAAAAGCGACTAGCGACAAATCTAGCGACTTTTTGGACAAACCTTAGCAACTTTCAAAATTCCAAATATCGCCAGTACTGCAAGTGTGAGGTCTTACTTCCCTCGCGCCTGTTCAGTCAGTGAGCTGCTGAGAGGAGCAGCACACTCCGCTGACTGCACGCCAGTGAACATAGACATGAATGAGCTGGCGATGTGCACGCTGTGTTAGCAGGAACCAATCAGTGATCACATAGCAGCTGTCTTCTCCTTTGTTTTAATCTTTTTACAGTCTATGGTTTTAATTCAAAACATTTAATTTGATCGTTTTTGTCTTGGCATGCGCGCACCGCGCTTATATTCACTAGTGCTGAGCTTCACGTTTCAGTCAGTCACTGCAGTGACTGACTAAGAATGCCTTTCCTCAGCTCCATAGCATGTATGTGACCTCACTTGTGATTGGAATATCATCTGCATCATGCGAGAGCTCTTTCTCCACTTTGTCTCGTGTTCTTACCCCCTTCCACCACACTATGCTATAGAGAGAAAAAGAGATTTAGTTATTCTGTCTCACGAGAAGGCCATAACAACAGGTCTAGATATGGACGCATTTCTTAGGACTTTTTCCACAGAAAAGCAGACGACTGATGCTATAATGACTGATATAAGCCATGCTGTGTACAGAGCTAAAGAAATGAAAACAAAAAAGAAATAAAAAAGATTGAAATAAAAAACAAAAGGACAGACAAACAGACAGACAGACAGATAAAAAAAAATTTAAAAAAAGATAAATGCAGCCTCAACAGGGCACAAGCCAGTGTCCTATTTGTGCCGGTCCCAAGCCCGGGTAAATGCAGAGGGTAGTGTCAGGAAGGGCATCCAACATAAAACCTATAAGACAAATCAAATGGATCAAAGAAGCTGATAGATTAGAGCTGGGCGATATAGGATTTTGTCATTTCACAATATATTTTTTCATTTCTGGCCATATCGATATATATCACAATATAAATCAAATCGCTATATTTGTCAAATTTAAATGTTCCGTTAAATGACTTGCCCCCCCTGATATTCTACCTGCACCCCCTAGTGGGGCTGGCTGAATCCGGCCCTGAAAACCATGTGTCCTGCTTTGTCTGTTCTGTGTTTTGCTTTCTGGTTCCTGTTTGTGTTTGGTTTGGTTGCTGACACCTTGTGTTCAGTTTCCCTGTTTGCTGTGTTGATTTCTTTAAACTTGTCTGATGTTGGTTTGTGCCCTGTTTTAGTTTGTTCCCTCTGCCTGTGTTGTTCTTTATTTGAGTACGGCCTGTTTGTGTTCTGTGTGTTCCCTTCTCGTCACCCTGGTTGCCTGTGTCTGTGGGCTGCTGTGATTGGTATCACCTGTTTGTGCTTGCGCCGTCCTCATTAGCCTGTGCTTAAAAGTTTGTCATTTCTGTTTTGTCCTTGCTGGTCCGTTGTTTGTCTCCTCGTCAGGTGCGTCTGCCTGTTTCTCCGTCTGTTCCTGTTTCCCGTACTGAAATATTCCATCTAAAATATATCAAAGTTTGACTTTTCAAATTAAATTACAAAATATTACTTTTCAAAATATTCTAATTTTCTGAGATGCACCATATGCACAAAGCTTTTTATTT
This sequence comes from Lepomis macrochirus, assembly GCA_024633595.2. Taxonomy (NCBI): domain Eukaryota; kingdom Metazoa; phylum Chordata; class Actinopteri; order Centrarchiformes; family Centrarchidae; genus Lepomis; species Lepomis macrochirus. The sequence goes on along the minus strand of JALXJV020000014.1, from coordinate 8,060,663 downwards.
ATTTATTTTTTAAATCATTTCATTTCAATTCCTCCAAGTTGAAAATCTTCACTTACTCTTTACAAAGCCTCTACAAAGGATCTCTTGGCAAACAGAATGCCAAGAAGTCTTCAATGTCGACCTGGCCATCAAATTCAGGTGGTGGTTCTTGGAGGTCACTCACTGAAAGTCAAGCAATTGTCAAAATAAAAGTGGTCATTGTAACCAAAACCCCATAACAGATGTGAAAAAAGTAGTCATCTGGCAGGCTGAAGACTCCCTTCTTGTGCAAATCCATAATCACAATAGGGGGATGATCACCACAGTTTACACAAGAGAAATCGTACTTGTGTGATGTAAGGGCTTCAAAATGAAGGTATCCATGAAGTATGGAATCGTGGTCTGGATATTTCTGATTGTTTGTGGCTTGTAAAGCCTGCACAACTCTCCCCACTGCTGTATGGTTCTGAGTTGATGGAAGAAAATCTGTAAGCAAATGGAAAGGAATGCAGGCTAACACAATAACAAAATATAGAACTTGTATTACCTGTATAGAATAGGCAGAAATTATGTGTCAAAATTACACAATCATTAAAATTATGCAGTCCGTCTGCCCACTCTTGGTAACGATAAAATGTGCCACATGCAGCGCATTTTTTACAATGTTAATGTTCTTATACCTGTTAAAAAATAAAATTATTAAAATAAAGTCTTAACATGATGTTTACCGAATGACAAACCGCATATTTAGTTATGAAAGCAACAAAAAACATTTAAGCAATAACAACTGAGTACTGAAATGCAACCTGACTCTGACAATCTTGGCTTTATTGGATATAGCAATTGGTTCAGAAAGAGGAACTCTGCCGGGACACTTGTGGCAACAGCTCTCCTGTGGAACCAAGTGTCTTGGTATATCCTTCAATGTTTTTTTTGGAAGGGTCGTTGGCAGGGCTATATTTGATATAAGGTACTCAACCATTTCAACTAGGGCCTTTCCTTCTGGGGGATACAGAGGAATCCTTTCAGCATGTGTTTCATCTTCCACAGGTGCCACCTCAGGCAAAAAATTCTCACAACTGTCTTCATGACAAGTTTTAATTTTGGTGAAAAAGTCTGGCTTCGATTGGTGCAGGTGCCACTTGGCTATGGATTTGTGTGGGCAGGATGTTCAAGATTTGGAACAAGGGCAATGCCATGTGTTTTTGGTATCATCAAAGTGGACCATGACCCTCCCCAATCTAGATTAGGAGGAGATGTGTGGTTCAAATACAGAAAAATAAATGTGTCCCTGTTCTTGGCCATGGTCTACCTCAACACTCAGTGGTGCACCTTCTGTATCAGCAGCCAGCTTTCTTCTCAAGCACACACTCTCTGTGTTGTTGCTCAACCACTTGTTCACTACGATCTCTTTGAGAATATCTTCATCAAGAACAATAGTTGAATTGCTGACCACAGAACTGTACGCTAAGGACCTAACATGATCAGTCAAACTCTACAAGCCCGCTTCTCCGTGCATAGTCATATGCCCTGTTGGTTCCAATTGACAGGACACTTGGCGGTTAAATCCCCAGGTACATTTTTGAACATGAATCCAGTGCACAGGACCCTTAAAAGTCCTGGAAACAGCAAAAATTCCGCTTTTTTTAATCAATGCAGACTGATTGTAGGTGGCGATTTGCTGTTATGTCTGACTGTTTTCATGAGTGGTGCCTTTTCATGTGCATTTTGAGGTTCTTCTTGAGGAGTTGTAAATTGCAAAAACAACAAGTTGTTTTTTTGATTTTTGACATAAATATTTTGGGGGCTTTGGAAATTTGATTGCCATTTGCCTGAACCACCGTCGCAGTAGCTGCTGTCATTGTCGCAGCCGTCACCGTCGGCGTTGCAGCAGCCGTCACCGTCATCATCACCTCCACCACCACTAAAGTGTTCAATAATCATCTGCTTTCTTACGATAATTTGGAGACAAAAGCCACTATGGTAATGAGGACTGGCCACACAGCCAAGGTGGCATTTATAGACAGTATATCCTAAAAAAAAAAAAAAGACAAAGCAATTAAGAAGATTTTAAAACACACAAACAAAATGTATTTTTTGTTGATAAAAAATAAAATAAATAATTTGAAAAATGTTTTTTGTGAAAGCAATATATAATATTTTCACAATAATTTTTTATAGTGCTTTTAAACCCACATTAAGTTATTATTCCAGCATTACAAACAGGTGTCAACCTGAATATAAATCTAATTTGAAAAGGTCACACAATCATGAAATGAGCCCACAATGTCTGATCCAAAACTAATTTATAGAAACGATGTCCTAGGGCGCTGAAATAACACGTTGATTAATAATATGCAATGCAAAGTTCTTTAAGGAAACTTGAAGAATTGAAAATTCAAATGATGAAATATAATATGATCTGACAGATGAACTTACCTCCATATTTTACCATCGACCTCTGGTGGCTCTGCAAATGAGACCTAAGGCCAGGGTACTCCCCTGCTCTGTGACAAAAAGGACACTGAAAAGTGCCCGAATCCAGTCTTATGAGCTCTGGACATGCTCCATCAGAGAATGCTGTGTTGTTGGTTTGTAGGAGAATAAAATATAATTTAAAAAGTTTAGTGAGTTTGATATATACAATATTTAAATTCTCAAACAAGCAGCAATGGACTGGATTGTATTAGCCTATGGGTCGGAAGCTGGTCACACTTCCTTACTTTTAAAAGGTTTAAAGAGCAACTAAGGCGTTAAAAAAGCCTTCCTGCTTTGTAGTTCCATTTACGTGCACTTACACAAAATCTGATTCTTGTACAATTGGAGCTTTGAACATAAAAGGAAATTGTGATTGATACACAGAGTGGCAGAAACACATGGAGGACATCGGACCAGACAAATTACTGTGACACGCTGTTGAAGACAGGAGTCATCCAAGGTAGTTACCCCTGATAGGAAGTGTTATCCCGGCCCTGGGAGTGTGCGTGCATTCAGCTGTGAAGGTGGTCCTTTGAGTTCACTGAAGTATTGGATGCATTTATTTCACGATTGTCTGATGATGTTATAATTGATCATGGATTGATCATTTGGTCATCCATGTTACTGCTTAAAGGCTAGATCCAGACAGGATGTATTCTTTTGTAAGGAAGCTGCTTTTACAAATAGCTATGCGGTCGATAGTGTAAAATCAAGATCACTGTATTCAGTTTAACATTGCTTGGATTAATTAAAATCAGTCTACCTGACTCGAAATGCACATTGAACTGATTGAAATAACTAACTAACTTAATGACTGACAATACTTTGTCCTTGTAATCCACGTTTTCATGCCAAATGATAGTAAACTGTTCTGAATCCCCCCTCCTTAAAGGCTAAATGATTATTTTAATCATTTAATAATGCATTGCATTAAATAACGAGTTCAATGTACATTTCGAGTCAAGTGATCAATTAGAACATTGTCAGACTATCGTGAAAATAAATGCTTGGTCATCTTGTTTAAACGCAGAAAGAATCAAGGTAAACTGGTTTAAATATGCAGGGTCAGGAGTAGGGTTAGGCCCGCAAAATCCTGGAGGGACACTGATTCAACTATAATTTAAAGGTGAAAAAACACATCAAACGTTACCTTTCTTTTACGTACGGCTAACGTTAGTCTTAGTGTTAGCTAAAGCACAGGAATTACCGGTTACAAAGCATACTTTATTTAAAATGCACTAAAATTAACACTATTAACGCAGTGCAAAGCAGCTAAATTGATAATACACCCACCAACCCAAATTATTAAACTATAAGATGTTCAATTACCATACTTTGTCGAAGTTTGGCACCCTCAACTGAACTCTGTCTGCCATATTTTCTTCTTCAACAAGAGCAGCCGAGATAAACCTCATCACGTTTTGTGCGCATAAAACAGTTTGCATTAGGATCTATGCTGTACGTGAGCCGAGATAAACGACATCACGTTTTGTGCGCAGTGGCTTCTGGGACAAACCATATATGGAAGTTTAACTTCCGTGAACTTCCGTCACGGTCTGCAGGCTGCAGCTGGACCCTTCTCAAAAGTTGTGCTATCTGCGAGTTTTCGTCAATGGGCGTGTCCGTGACGTCGATGACTCGCCATGAAACAGGAAGTTGGAGTAACTCGGCTGTACATGCTCAGATCGGCACGAAATTTTACACGGTTGACAAAAGTCCTGACCTGAACTCATGCCGATATTCACCCACAGTCATAGCGCCACCTGCTGGCAACAGGAAGTGACCTTTAAGGAAGCAGCCCCCGCCGCATGTTTGACCTACATGCACGAAATTTTTTGGGGACATGTATCATATCAAGACACACAAAAAAACCTCTTGGAGCAATACCCTAAACTCAACAGGAAGTCAGCCATTTTGAATTTTAAGGCCATTTTTGGATGATTTACACACTCCATACTTTAACGAACTCCTCCTAGGGATTTAGTCCGATTGACTTCACATTTCTGCTGTGCCTTCTAAAACTATTGACGATGAAAAGTTGCGCTATCTGTGAGTTTTCGTCAATGGCGTCAAAGATCAACTCCTCGCCATGACACAGGAAGTTATTATAACTTCTGTGTACATGCTCATATCTGCACCAAACTTTACATGTAGCATGAGAGTCCCGCCATGATCACATGTACATGCCGACATTCACCCACAGTCATAGCGCCACCTGCTGGCAACAGGAAGTGACCTTTAACAAAGGAACCCACGTAGCACGTTTCATCCAGCTGCACCGGCAAAGATCCACAATATGCAACGTGGCCGCCTCACACCCCGACGCGCTACATGTGCGAGGGCCCGACCAACGCTGCTTGCAGCTTTAATGTTTTATTTTATTACTGTATTATTGTGCGATTGCATTATTGTATAAGTAAGCACATCGTGAGCATTGTACAATCCAGAGGCAAATTCCTGGTCTACACATACCTGGCAATAAAGCTTCTGAGTCGGATTCTAACTCCCCTCTGCTACAGTAGTGCTGAGGATGAATTAGACTTTAAAAGCCTGATAGCTTGGGCAAAAAAGCTGCTCTGCAGGCTGGTGTTGCGGCAGCAGAAACTTTTACAGGCTTTAACAGGATGTGGCTGGGTGGGTACTGTCCTTTAGTATCCTTTAGGCTTTGTGCACTTCATCTCACCTCACCGATGTTATTGATGCCCATGAGATGGGTACCAATCATCTTCTGAGCAGTTTTAATCACCAACTGCATATAATTGTATGTTTCTGTAAAAATCCACTGAGCAGACAAGGCATCTTTGATACTCTCTTGTCTTTATTTGGATTTTTGATGTAGAAGTAATCCAAAAGTAATCAGGTTACATTACTTTTATTTTGTGGTACTTGGATTATGTTACTGATTACATTTAGCAAGTAATTAGTAATTGTACTGGATTACATTTCTAAAGTAACCCTGGCCGCAGATACTGGATTTTCTTTATTTGTGTGTCAGAACATTAGATTAAGTGATTGCAGTCGGGATGTAAAGAGAATTTCAACACATATAATAAAAAACGCCCCTCCTGGCTAATGTCCAGTTTGGACAAAATGGGACTCATCCTGGACATTAGCCAGGAACTCAGAGACTGTTGTGACTACATTTTCACAGAGACCTCTTCCACCAACATCCCGGATACAGGCAAAGTGACAGAAGTCTCTGGCAAGATCAGAGGAGGCACACTGTGTTTACATCAATGAAGCTTAGTGTTCAAATGCTGCCAAAGCATATGGACACTGTTTCCCAAATGCCCTAAATTTTTTGCTGGCTATTTACATGCACTGAAGAATTATTTCCTGGGTGTACAGGTGTATGTATATAGTATTTATACAATATCTGTTAGTTTAATGTTGCCTCTAAATTGCCCTTAGGTGTGAGTGTTTGTATATGTGTCGGTCCTGCGATAGACTGGCAACCTGTCTAGGGTGAACCCCACCTTCCCAGGGCCTCCAAATAACAAATAACAGGTACTGCAATTGCATGTGCAATATTTTTATTATCAGTACAGTATAACCTTACTCTTTAACCTTACACCTTACTCTTCTTTCTCAATTTTCATTTCAATGACAAATAATAAGAATAACAAGTTTACAAATTTTGCATACCTAAATATGAGGGACATTAATGTTTATTTAAATGTTAAAGTTGTAAGTTTTCTTTACAAGCATGTGGGCTTAACCAAATCATTTTCAAATGATTCATGTATATGACGAATAAAAAAACCCCACTAAGTAGTGGCCAGAAACTGCAGGCCAGTTTATTGATATCTCCGTTGGCATGCGACACACACCGAATTTAGAATAATTTCGGGTTTGAGCTTGACTTCACTGACATTGGAATATTGGGAAATAATGTGTTTCCTTCTGATTTTTCAAAATCCTCCTGTAGCAGACAGAGAGAGACTCTCTTGCACATATCACATAATCAGTAACTGAAGTAGCCTACAGATTGTCCATGAATTGCAATGAGGAAAATTACTAGAGAAATAATAACATCGTTACAAATGTGTATACAACATTACAATATAGAAGATAGAAGTAACAACATTTGTGTATTTGTTAAGACTGTGTCCTCTTCACTTCAGTAACTGTGCAACAGCATATAAAAACACATTTCACCCTCACAGAAAAGCTCAGGTGTCTTGTGTCGGTCACTGCACAGTTTCTCTCTACAGTATGTTGGCCTCAGAGGAGTAAGGCTGCAGTATCTCAAGTGTAACAATGAGTTTAACACATTTTCTAAACCAGGGGTAGAAAAATGCGTAGATCACAGGGTTTAGACAGGAGTTAAAAAATATCAGAAAACCCATAACTACCTCAGTTGAAGAACCCATTATGAGTCCATAACCTGAGAGAGAGACACAGTAATATGGACAGTAACACATGAGAAACACAGCAACAACGACACCAATAGTCCTGGCTGCTTTCAGCTCAGATTTTTTAGCTGTTACAGTCGCTGAATGTTCTAGTGTCACTGCTGCAATGTGGGAGCGCATGGCATGAGCCTGAGACACAGCCACCACAAACACTCTGACATACAGAATGATGATGGCAGAGATGGGAATGATGAAACTGAAAATAAGGTCAACAGCTCCTACTATGTTAATCACACATTCTCCAAAGCAGGAATTAAACATGCCTGGTTGTTTCAAGTTATCATATAAAAGTGCAACACTGTAGAAAACAGAGAAACCCCAACACAGGAAAACCAAGATTTGAACTCTCTCTGTTGTGATTTTGGTGGGGTAGTGCAGAGGGTAACAGATAGCCACATAACGGTCAACTGATATGAGCACCATGCTTACCACTGAGGCACAGATAGTCATGAAGTTTATAAAATAATGCAGAGCACACACCAGGTCACCCAGGAGCCAGCAGGGCTCTGTTAAGAGGATTTGAAACGGCATCACAAGGAGGCCCACGAGGAAGTCTGAGACAGCCAGAGAGAGGAGGAGGAGGTTGGTGGGGGTGTGGAGCTGCCTGAAGGGGGGAGAATATCATCACTGTGAATGTTACAAACACCAACATCATCACCAATAGAAGTAGATGTTTTATAAAAGCAGTAATGACAGTTAAAACTCCAGTGTATCTATCGAAAATGTGGCTGTTGTAAGCACTGTTAATAAGCAAAAGTCTCATCAAACCATCAGCATGTAATGCTCAAATCTCAATACAACAAAACATTATCAATGCTAAGACATTTATCTCTGCCTGAAGTGGGAGATGGAGATGATGACCAGCAGGTTGAGAGTCACAGTGAGCAGAGAGATGGAGGACAGCACAATGTAAATGAGCATTGCCTCCGACTGAGGGCGTATGTGCTTCTTGCAGGAGGTGTTGAGGAGTTGTGGAAAGCAGAGTTCAGCTTCCTCCAGGGTCTGCATCATCAGACAGAGAGGAGGAGAGGAGAAGCTGCTGAACACACAGCTTTCTCAGCCAAGTTCTGCGTCATATAGCTTATTTATCGCTCTACTATTTTCTTCTTCTCCCTCCCCTCCTGTCTGTCAGTCTCTATTTTGAGCACTGATTTTTGTCCTCCCTCCCTCTATGTATCATACTCTGCATCTGCATCTTCATCACTCTCTGGTGTAACATGTTGTGTTTGTTTTGTTTTGGCTGATGTATGGACTCTAGTGACAACAACACTACAGCCTTTGGTAAAGAGATCATGTAAAAAATGAAAGCCTCATTGGAGTATACTTTGAGCAGCCTGTGCTGCACTAATCAATATTTATGTATAAAGAACTCGTCAAATGACAATGATAATGATAATTATAAACTGTGAAAAAGGTTACTCCTAGTGAGACAAAAGGTCTACCAGAGGATGATTTCATCCAGCAGGGCCCTGTTTCAGAAAGCGGGTTTAGTGAAAACTCTGAGTAAGTGAGGGAAACTCTGGGTTTACGGTTTCAGAGAGCGAGATAAACGCTAGGTCTGTAACCCCGGCAACTTACGCTGTAAACCTAACCTGGAGGAGGTTTACTTCAACTAACACTGAGTTTCTCTCTGGCTCCTCCCCTCCTGTGGAGCCTGAAGCGGCTGTCTGACATTTCCTCATTCAGACTGTCGATATCAAAGCACATATTGGAACGCAATTACGTCTTTAGAAACATCAAAATTACTATTAAATAGGTTTCAACTTTTATGATGGCAACAGTTGCACAAAACATCTACCGGGCGCTACAGTGCTGCAGCATGCTGCATCAATGAACTGTAGGCCTAAACTTTCAATCTGTAGTTGCATAGATTGAACATTCGTATCGTAGTTATTAACTGGATATGATGTGAATATTTCTGAGTGATGACAACGGTGGTGCAACTGAAACAAATAGGCCTAAATGTAGTTTAAAAGCAAGTTTTTTATTATCTGCTGATAGTCTGAATGTGTTTTGACAGCATTTCATGAAATACAAAATGAGCAAGATTTTATTAATGTAAAATAGATGTCTAAAGCTTCACAGTCAGTTTGAACCTAGACACATTTTCCACTACAAATAAATCATTAATAGGCATAGGCCTACTGAGTCGGACTGTCACTTTACAATCACAGGTCCATGAGCAGCCTAAACTATGTCTAATCTGTTTGATTAATTCATTTTAATTATTCATTTTCATCTTCAGTTATTGCCACCGTCAGGTTCCAGCTGAATAAACAGGCCTGTAGCTATTTAAAATGAATAACAGGCTGTGGGAGAATTCCAGCACTTTATTATTCATTAAGGAAATTCCAGGCAGGAGAGTCCTGTGCTAGTAAGGCCAATAAGTTCAGCAGGGCGGTTGAGAAGGATGGTGTGTGAGATAATGTCAAAGGCTGCAGAGAGGTCAAGGAGAATGAGGAGACTTTATGGGGCCGCTGTCCACGGCAACGAGAAGGCCATTTGTGATCTTCATGAGAGCAGTCTTGCTGCTATTTGAAACCAGATTGGAAGGATTCAGATCAATATTCAGTTTATGGTAGAACATGTGGTGTTGAAGCTTGGCAGCCACAGCCCTTTCCAGGGCTACTGTTATTGAGGAAAGGTGGATTTGGACAGTAAATGTTTGGGTCAGCTGGGTCCAGACTGGACTTCTACTGTACAGTATGTACATGTAATGCATGTAATGTACATGCTTCAGCTGCACTGAGGCCTCTTAATGCAGTTTTATCATGCTGCCTTGTATGTTGTATGTTGTTTGTATGTTGTACTTGCCAGTGGGGTGGCATCTTTGTTAGCTAGGAGAACCAGGCACTGGTTATTATTTTATTGGCTATAATCCACATAGCCGGTTTTACCATTGAGCAAAGGTGGACAACTGACCGGGGCCTCAGCAGCCAGGGGGCCTCACGATTTCACTCTCCTATTCAAAGTCTCCTCTAGTGTGTGTTACGGCTGGTAAGCAGCACACTGGCTGTCCCATGTCGCACTGGCTGTCACAGGGCCTCTTCTGGACTGGTGAGTTTGGTTTGAAACACTGCCACGGATGTTCCCTGAGCTGACTGGGCTGTGTGTGTCTTTCTGTTATGCGTTTTCCCTAGGGTGGTGGATAAGGCACATGCCTTTGGCTTGAGAGACCCGGGTTCAATCCCCCACTGTGACCCGTCCACCATTGTGCCCCTGGGCAAGACACTTAACCCCTCGTTGCTCTTGAGGCGTTCGACCTCTGATTTGAATAGCAATTGTAAGTCGCTTTGGATAAAAGCGTCAGCTTAATGAATAAATGTAAATGTCCGACAAAGGGGCAGATAGCCAGGTGATTTTACCCGCCACTGCCAGTTTACCTGCATTCGGCAGGTGGTGGTGTTAATTTCATTCCCTGCACCCAATGGAATACAATAAATTCACTCAGGTAACTCAGGCAAATGCTGCACACCAAAGCACCGGCCAGACTACGGGAGGTGACACCGGTGTTGTTGGAGAATTGCTTGTCTATTGCTTGTCGATTTTTTGTTTCCTCACTGGGGTTTTTGTTGAGATATAGACTCTGTGGAGATTTAAACTCATTCACTGATGGTTAAACTGTGGGCTTTGAATTGAGCACTGACTGAATAACACACTGTGGTGAACTTCGATATATGATATATGACTGATTGCCATGACTTGACTCTCAAATTATCTTTCTGTTAAATTAAAAATGTCATACTTCTCCACTGCTCATCAGGCAACCCATTTCATGGCTGTCATGTAGTGTACAGTAATAATTTATTTAAATCATGCATCTTCAGTTGAAATAACTGGTTGGTAAGTGAGGTGCAGAGAACGTACTAAAAGACATGAGTCATTTGTGCATGCAAATATAAATACATTGAACATTGAATGATGCCTAAATGAATGCTGAATGTTATTCCTTCATTTAATGCATATAAAAAGTTGCAGATGAAAAATTATTATATATATATTATTATATATAACATTTATATATCACCTGCTTGGTGAAATGCTTGCCTTCCATACATTACAAATTTTCCTATTTTAAATATTTCCACACTGCAGACATTTTAGCCGTGTCCTGTCGTAAACAGAGAGCACTCTGTGACAGGATGCAGCTAAAATGTCTGCTATGTGGAGATAAATAGGAAAATCCACTGAGGAGGTTGTCTGTCTATGTGTGGCCCTGCGGTGGACTGGCGACCTGTCCAGGGTGTCCCCTAGCCCAGTGCAAGCTGGGATTGGCTCCCCCCCCGACCCTATAGGATAAGCGGTTGACGATGGATGGATGGAATCCACTCAGGATTCAGTGGAGTCTTCTTACTCAGTTCCACTGAGTGTTGGCAGTATAGGGCCAAGTTCCCAGGGCCTCCAAATCACTAAAACTGTCCCTGATAATGCATAAAGTTCCCAGCTATCCAACCTCTTAATAAATTGGAAAGTCAGCAGTTATCAGTCTCATCCATAGATTAGTTAGTCTTAGATATTCCTTAGGCTCATTCTGAGCTAGCGAAAACTGCCTTTGAATATAAAGCTGCGCATTCTTGGAACAAATTACAGGAAAGTTTAATCTAGATGTCTTAGTTTCTACAGAACAATTTTAACAATGTGGAAGGAATGTAATTGTTACATGTAAACTGTGTTTTTTTAAATTATATTATAAATATTTATATCTGTTTGATATTTTTTGTAGCTGTTTGTGTGCTGTACACAGGACTCAGCTGTACAAGAGACTTTGGTCTCAGTTTGATTCCCTGTATAAATAAATTAACAAAAGTCGCACAAGCAGTAGCATATAATGCAGCTCCTTAATTTCTGATCTCAGCTTGTTAGAGGTGTCCCTAAGATGGGAGTTGGAGGAAACTATGGCAAATGTTAGCATTTGGGGAAATTTTTTTTAATGCAACTGAATGTAGTAAAAAATCGCAACGTTTACTGTTACACTTTAATAATATGAAATCTGACTTTACCAGTGTATTATGGCCCCGTAAGATGCCGTCAAACTCACTATGCATCCTCTGAATATTTTTATTATAAATAAACTATATCATGGCAATCATTTAAAATTAAATGCATTTCTTTAGTGTTTTGAGATGGCAGGAATATAAACTTTTTTTATGTCAATTTTATGTTTCAGAGTTGACAGAGACAGAGAGAGTGTCAATAGCCAAATGTTTTGAAAACCTACTAAGCGTGTTCAAAACTCACATGAGAAAACACTGACTGACTGAAAGATGTGATTTGCGGTGTGGCTACATCGCTCACACGATACCTATTTCTATACACAGTATACTGTATTTATTATTTTATCATATATCAGATTTAGGTATGCTGGGCCACTCTAAGGTGGCATGTCACAGCAGGTAAAGCATTGGTGAAATTAAAATGACTACACTTAATTTAGGTCAGTTAATTTCAAGGTACCGGGATTGTCCATGCTGCCTCGCTGTAATGGTTTACTGAGATGTTTGATGGCATGATGGAACTGATCTATTGTTAATGAATGAAATGTGTTTCACCTGTACAAGACAATGTCTGCCGTGAAAAAGGTCTATTCATTGTTAACAAGAAAAAAATGTGTGTGATGTGGTTGAACTAACTCTTTAAACCATCATTTAGTGTGTGAAAGGTGACATTGTAAATTAAACATATGGTGACAGACCTCAACTAAAAAAACAGTTTACCTTAATGAGCAATGGGTCTCTTAGCAATGATATCATCACCTGTTGATGTAAGGAAGCTGCATCGTTTCAGATCTTGTTTTTTAGCACCTCTGATTGCAGTGATACATCAATTGTTGACCAAAATATCCTCAGTGACACTGTCTTTGTTATTCAATGAATACTCAAAAGAAAAAAAAAACGACTTTGAAATTGCAAAAGCACATTGTGTTTGTGCTATCAACAGAATCACACCAAATATACATTAGTCAGTCTCTCCATATTTCTGGCCGTCCTACTCTGCCTGTGCCACTCAGCACAGTCCACTGGAGATCTATAGTCATTTATTAAACATTTCTTAAAACTTGAAATATTGCATGTGTTTATTTGGAGAGGGGTTTTCTTGACAGGCAGCTGGGAGTCTAAGATTAATCACCTTAGACTTGGGAGGGAATGTGCCGAAGTACTGCAAGGCCAATGTGATGGAAATTTTCCTTCCTCACGTCTGGGTCATTCCAGCATACTGTAGCAGTTTCTGCTGGGGTTTCCAAAAGCAGTTTTTCAGGTGTGCTGTCCCAAGTACTTAATGCAATCTTAGGCAGGATGGGCAGCTTTTTACCAGCAGTTATCCCCCTGCCACACACTAGCAATAAAATATTTCTTGTAAATCTAAACTTAAATATTTATGTAATCAAATCAAATATAAAACCAAAGCTATTTAACACTGCCAGGGGATGATCAGAACATCATAACAGGCACCTTCTGAGTAACAGGTTAACATATATAAATCAGTTTTCTTGTTTGTTCAGCAGAAACATTTTTCTTTTATCAGGGAGCAGCACAAACTGTCTACGTTTAGTAGCAAGTGTCACTGTTAGAATGAGGTGAAGTGGTCGCCTCACACACCCGGCTGTTGCTGAAGTTGAATTGTCTTGAACTCTTTGGACACGATGCGGAGCACACATCATTGGAAGAGAGACTGATCCTCACTGTTTTGAGTTTCCAGCATATATTACTGTTTACTAAATAGGACATAAACAGGAGGGAATTTGCATGGCAGAGCATCCCCGCAAAACTAGCTGAAGGACTATCAGGTAAAGTTATGTAGCCTATAATTTTAACTCAAGTTAAATAGGCTACAGCTGTCTAACACACAGAGGGCGTTACCATGGTTACTCCATAGAGCGTGTGCAGTTTACTCACGGAGCACTTGTCTCCTGTTTACCTGAGGAACGCAGAGCAACCCCGCAGGGCCAAGCGACTACGTTGTGATTTTAAGAACTTTCATAAGACCGACATCTTCCCCAGTACTAATCACTGCTAGGGCATTTGATCGTTTATCTTGCTTGTGTTTATCTACTTCTTCTTCTATGAAAGTCACCAAGATGGCGCCGCAGATGATGGCAGCCTCTGGATTACGCTCTGTTGTGCTTTTTGTGTTATTGTTTATAAGATCTGTGTTCTGCCGTCCCTCTCTGATAACATTTACTAGAGAAGAGCTCTTAAACATTGGACTTTCAGCTGCTCAAACTATTCCACCGCTCCTTATAGAACCTGGAACGTCAATAAAATGGACGAACTGCTGCTCCTCAGCAGAAATAACTCACTCACCGCCTTCTGTTTTACCGAATCCTGGCTCACCCCCCCACATCCCAGAAAGTGCACTCCACCTTCCAGAATTTATTCTCTTCCGGGCGAATCGCGTAACGGAACTCACGGAAAAAACAAGGGGAGGCAGACTCTGTCTCTACAAAAACGAAGGTTGGTGCACACATGTCACAGACATTATTCAAAAACTGTAAATCTTTTTATTCACCGCAGGAGTTTTCTTCATTTATTCTGGTCACTTTTCACATTCCACCTCAGGCCGGTGTTAGTGAGGCGTAACTACATCTGGCCGACCAGATAATTAACGTGGAGAAAAAACATCCAGACTACCTGCTCATTGTTCTTGGGGACTTCAACAGAGCAAACCTCAGCCATGAACTTCCAAAGTACCCACAGCAGTGGTCCAGTGTCTTAGTGTCCCACCAGGACACTACGACACTGGACTCACCAGGGACACTAAGAGACTGGACCACTGCTACACAACATTAAAGGACGCCTATCGTTCTATTCCCCATGCAGCCTTAGGACTCTCTGATCACTGTTCATCTTATCCCGACGTACAAGCAGAGACTGAAATCTGCCAAACCTGTTGTAAAGAGTTTAAAGATGGACCAATGACTCAAAGTTAGATATACTCACCTGCTTTGAATGTACTGACTGGAGTGTTTTTGGAGCTGCAGCCACTGACCTGTACGAACTAACTGACACAGTGATATCTTACATCAGTTTTTGTGAGGATTGGTGTGTGCTGTCTAAATCTTTCTGCACATACAAAAACCATGGCCTTCAGAAGTGGGGACAGATTCCTGTACAACCAGGCCAGGAACACACTGACTAAAGAGATCAAAGCAGCAAAGAGGAGCTACACTGAAAAGCTAGAAAACAGCCTGTGTCAGTGTGGAAAGGCCTGTAGACACTCACTAACTACAGGAGAATATCCCCAGCAACACTGCTGATACTCAACAACTGGCTGACGAGCTGAACTGTTTCTGTTTTAGGTTTTGAGAAGTCAACAGTCTCAACAGTCCTGTGTCTGCTGTGAAGTCCTTCAAGTTTTTGGGATCTACTATATCCCAGGACCTGAAGTGGGAGCCCAACACTAACACCATCATCAAGAAGGCCCAGCAGAGGATGTACTTCCTGCGCCAGCTCAGGAGGCTAAGGAGCTGCTGATCCACTACACAACCATCATCTCTGCACAGCTCTGTCTGTTCTCTGCACATCCATCACTGTCTGATTTGGATCTGCCACCAAAAAAATACAGGAGCAGACTACAACAGACAGGTCAGGACTGTAGGAAAAAAATCATCCGTGCCAACCGGCCCTTAGAGCCTTGTACGCCAAAACTAACAGACTCAGGAACACAAGCCATCACTCTGACGAACAGCTGATTTCTGACCCACAGTGTCAGGAACAATTTCTGTGTAATAACCCAGTAACTCTGCCTCTAATCAGCCACTTGTTTACTGGCTACTACTTTTTTTTTCATCATCCTCCCAGAGCTGTTCAAACTGTTAATATTGTCATATTGCATATTGTATGGGCTGTACACCAAATCCACCTACCTCAAGCACATAATACCTGCACATATTCCAGTGTCCTTTGCACTGTGCTCCATTGCGCTGTTTACATGTGTACATGTATGCACGCATGTGTATGTGTACCTGTACATCACATTCACCTCAGACATGTACATAATAATAATAATATTAATAATAATAATAATAATAATAATAATAATAATAATAATAATAATAATAATAATAAAATGGTAATACTAATTTACTCCTGCATCCATTGCACTGTCTCAATCTGTCTGTATTGTTTAGTGTGGATGTCTGTGTTCTCTATACTGTAGCCTGTGTTTGATATTATTATTGTATTATTGTATAAGTAAGCACATTGTGAGCTGCATCCAGCATAGTCTGCCAAAGCCTCCCTCCACTGCTTGCATGGGTGATTTGCAGGCTCATTAACATCCCACCCCTCCGTGATCCATGGTTTGACTGTATGAGTATTCAGAGCAAGTAGGCAATGGACTTAAAAATATATAATAATATAATAAAATATAAATAAAAAAATATATATAAATAATAATAATAATAATATCATGCAATAAAATAATTAATCTATTCTAATGTAAAGTTAATTATCTGTTATGTTCAAAGTTTGTAGCATGAAGGAACAATAAACTTCCATTTCGTAGTATAATCTTGTGTATTAACCTTGTGCAAAATAATTAATAAATTACCGTGATCTATTTGGTTACCTTGACGTCTTTGATCTAGTCAGTCTGTGCAGTCTGCTCAGCAACATTACCGCCACCAAAATATGTTTAGCCTATAAATTCATTTGCATTGTCAGATACATTCAGGAGGAAACATATTTGCTCTCTTTAATCTTTCTGCAAATCTAGAATTGAGGCAACTTGGGTGATATTTCATCAACCAGTTTCCAACTCTGTCAGATGACTTCAGGTACGTTTGTGGTGCAATATTATCTGCAATATTATCTCTACCTCAGTTTTATTTACTACAACCTCTGCTGATGTCCTTAAAGACCATGCATCAGTACTTTGAAAGCACATTTGTAACAACATTCTGTGTCAAATATGAAACATATCTAAATGGAATGTTATAAGAATTTGTTGTTTTATTATAGATATACAGTGTATGTAGCTAAAACTCAAACTATTTATTTTCTATATCATTTCATTTAAATGGCAGATAAGATTAATGTTGAGAAGTTTCTCATTCTTAAAAATAAAGAGCATTAATGTTTATTTTAAAGTTAAAATATTTACCATATTTCTCGACATTATACAACAGGCTTACCCACATCATTTTCAAAATGTTGCAGTTTTTTTTGTGAACAATGTGTTCACAAAAAACTTTTTCTTTACCAGCAGAGAAAACAAATCTCTGCTGGTAAAAAAAAAAAAAAACACAAATGTAGAGGTATTTCTGACTAAGTCTGAATTTATTGACATTGGAATACTGGAAGATAAATGTGGTCCCATTTAATGTGGTGATTATAATTATTAGGGTGATTGATTGCTCAAATACCGTTTGTAGCAGACAGAAAGACTGTCCTGCAACAATTGTAATCAAAAACTGTCTATGAATTGCAATGAAGAAAGATACAACAAAGAAAATAAGATTGATACATATATGTGTACAACATATAATAGATAGAATCATAACAACATTTGTGTATTTGTTCTGTGTTGCTTTTCACTTCAGTGACTCTGCAACAGCACATTTCCACTTTCACAAAAACGCTGATGTGTCAGTCACCCCACAGTCTCTCTCTACAGTATGTTGGTCTCACAGGAGTGAGGCTGCAGTATCTCAAGCGTAACAATGAGTTTAACAGATTTTCTAAACCAGGGGTAGAAAAAGGCATAGATAACAGGATTTAGACAGGAGTTAAAAAATATCAGAAAACCTGAAAGTATATCAGTTGAAGAACCGATCACGAGGTCGTATCCTGAGAGAGAGACACAATAATACGGACAGTAACACATGAGAAACACAGCAACAACAACACCAAGAGTCCTGGCTGCTTTCAGCTCAGATTTCTTAACAGTTATAGTTGCTGAACGCTTCAGTGTGACTACTGTAATGTTGGAGCGCATGGCACGAGCCTGAGACACAGCCACCACAAACACTCTTGTATACAGAGTGACGATGGCAGTGATGGGAATGATGAAGCTGAAAATAAGATCAACAGCTCCAATTATGTTAATCACACATTCTCCATAGCAGGAATTATATATGCCTGGTTGTTTCAAGTTATCATATAAAAACATAACGCTGTAGAAAGCAGAGTAACTCCAACACAGGAAAACACAGATTTGAACTCTCTTTGCAGTAATTTTGGTGGGGTAGTGAAGAGGGTCACAGATAGCCACATAACGGTCGACTGATATGAGCACCATGTTTCCCACTGAGGCACCGAGAATGGTGAAGTTTATAAAATAATGGAGAGCACACAATAGGTCACCCAGGAGCCAGCAGGGCTCTGTTAAGAGGATTTGAAACGGCATCAAAAGGAGGCCTACGAGGAAGTCTGAGACAGCCAGAGAGAGGAGGAGGAGGTTTGTGGGGGTGTGGAGCTGCCTGAAGAGAGAGAATATCATCACTGTGAATGTTACAAACACCAACAACATTATCACCAATAGAAGTAGTTGTTTTATAAAAGCAGTAATGACAGTAAAAACTCCAGTTTATTAATATAGTAAATGATGTTGTTGTAAGCACTGTTAATAAACAAAAGTCTCATCAAACCATCAGGATGTAATGTTCACATCTCACTACAACAAAACATTATTACTGCTAAGACATTTAACTCTGCCTGAAGTGGGAGATGGAGATGATGACCAGCAGGTTGAGAGTCACAGTGAGCAGAGAGATGGAGGACAGCACAATGTAAATGATCGTTGCCTCAGACTGAGGGCGAATCTGCTTCTTGCAGGAGGTGTTGAGGAGTTGTGGAAAGCAGAGTTCAGCTTCCTCCTGGGTCTGCATCATCAGAGAGAGAGGAGGAGAGGAGAAGCTGCTGAACACTCACACTTTCTCAGCAAAACTCTGTCTCATAAAGCTGTTTTATCTCTCTCCTCTTTCCCTCATCTCCCACCCCTCCTGTCTGTCAGTCTCTCTCTTGGACACTGATCTTCCTCCTCCCTCCATACAACAGGTGGCGCGTAGGTTTAACAAGTTGTGATTGTTTTGTTTTGGTTGATGCATGGACTCTGGTGACAACAGCATAGTTACTGCCTTTGGCAAAGACATCATGTAAAAAACAACCCTTTAACAAAACAGCAGTAGCCTACTCTAACTACTATTTTTAACTGTAATTTTATGTGAAATTACAGAGTAATAGTGAACTCATATAGCAAGGTGAGATGCAAACATTTAAATTGGTAACACCTTTTTTGATCATAAGATCAATGTAGTTGCATGTTGTCCCACTAGGGAGCACATACACTTTTGGATTGGTAGAGAGTGCTATGTGCAGTCCTCACATATTTTAGGGATCTCCTCCTGATATATCTTGAAAATGTGCTGTAAGCTGTAAATAATTGCTTGTATGAAATGCAATACAATACAATATTTTATTTCGTATAGGCTTCCCCCTCTAAGATTGTCGCCAGTTCTTCCCTTGAGCACATGTGCAGCACTCAAGACCTTTGTTGCAACCAGCAGCCAGGGGGGATGGGCCACGGACACAGTCTCACCCTAATCTTGTTGCTCTTTGTGTGCAAACTGTTTTGGAATAAACACAGTTTGTGCTTGTCTCAGTCAACTCTGTAATGTAAATGTAAATGCCCCGTACTTGTATAGCGCCTTTCTAGTCTTTTCGACCACTCAAAGCGCTTTTACACTACTGCTGCATTCACCATTCACACACACATTCACTCACTGAGCCTAAGTCCTCTAACGGAAACCAACATTCACACACATTCATACACTGGTGGAACAGCCACCAACCAACAACTCACTGCTGCCTTGATTGCACACAGTTTTCAAGACAAATTACAATATGGTTTCTGTCAGAAGCATTCCATTGAGACAGCTCTTCTTAAGGTCTCAAATGACATAATGACATCTTCTGATGCCAATAAATCCTCTGTTCTGGTGAAGCTCGATCTTAGTGCAGATTTTGATACAACAGACCACAGCATCTTGATTCAAATGATTAGGAAATCGGTGGGTTTCCCTTGGAGCCCTAGGACTGGTTCTCTTCCTATCTCTTAGAGAGAAGCCTTTACATACCACTGGGTCACTACAAGTGTGAAACTGCTGCTCTATCAGCACATCAAGGGTCCAGTTTTATTTTTGTTTGTAAATGATCCCATTGGGTCACATGGTAATTTCCTAATGGCAAATTCATATTTGTGTCTTAGTAGTGTTATGTTGATGGTTTGTAACCATTATTGTTGCACCCAATAGCATCTCTCACTCAGCTTATTGGGTCACTTCCATCAGCTACAGTCAAACCTCTAACTTTTCACAGCAACCATGTAATTTTTATTGGATTTGGGGACGTAACATTCCAGCTTAACAGCATCTATATCTACCTTTCCTCTACATTGATCATCAGGCAGTCAATGGATATGAGCTTGTTACAGTGATGTACAGACAGTTAGATATTAATACCTCACCACTCTGAAACTTCTATGACGATTCTGTGAGTACTGGGTTTAAACTACACGCGCTACTGAGAAAAGTTGTCTACACCTACCCACGGTATGGGCCTCTCTGGCGTCAGCACATTGCCATCGGCTCCCATAGTGACTTTTCTTCAGCACTGACAACCAAGGTCCAAGGAGGCCTTCAACTTAGAGGGCTGTGCCTATATTCATAGAATCTGCAGTTGCAGTACGTAACGCCATGCAGGAGGTAGCGCCTTCCTGCGTGGCAGGCATGTGCAAGTCAATCTGATGGCAAGGCGCAGCCCCGGTGGAGACGAGCAAATAATCGCTCAACCGCTTGGTGGAGAGAGCCCGTCACATACAGAGAGAAGGGCTCTAGGGCAACAGGATAACACTACACGCAGAGCTGGGTGTGTGTATCCTGTCCACACAATGTGTAATGTCCACTTCGAGGGCTCATACCCTGCCTTCTGTGAACCAAAGGGGGTGTCTGGATGCACAAGCTGGCATGCCAGGCATTCCCGGGGGAACGTGCATAATGTGAAAACCATCCCCCACTGCACGGCAGATTTCTTCTTCAGAAGAATATATGTACATGGTGTGTATGTGTTCTGTCCACACGAAGAATATTGTGTGAAGGGACCTCTGACTGTAAACAGAGAGTGTACTGCTTGTTGCACTGAGCTCAAGCTGCAGATTAGCCACCTGGCTAACAGCAATCTGGTTGCTAGATGTCGTTAGCTACAGCTAATGTGGAACAACACAGACACACGGGGTCTCCCTGGTCGGCTGATCCAGGGGCAGACTGCACTTGAGCGTCACATTAGCTTCTTGTTAGCTCAATGTTAGCTCCATGTTAGCTAACATTATGCCGGTGCCATCAAGGTTGGAACAGGGGAAGCGGGGAGCCGCTGAGAGACCCGTGATCGGGAAGGGCGGAGCCATCCAACTCCCGCTCTTCCAGTAATAGCAGGTCGAGGGCTCCATCCAGAGAGTGGATGGACTGCCACATCTCCTCTTCCTGAACAGCAAAATTATACGCCTGGCACTTCCTTTGTTTGGGGGGAAAGAAGGGCGCAGTATGAACAGTGTAAAGCCTGTCGTGAACGCTCAGCCGGGGTAGTGCGACCTCCATCCCAGATCTGAGGCACGCCTTGCAGGACAAAGCCTGTGTCATGGACGCAACACACCGGATGGATGTAGCGGCATTCTGCCTCGTTCTAGCTGTTGTGCTGGAGGACACTTTGTTCTTCTCTTCTGGTAATCTTCTACTCATTAGACAGCTCAGTTCTGAAGAACAATGGAAGCTGAAGACCAGGTCTCACCGTTGTATAAATGCAAGGTGTGGATATAGAGACCCACACTGCGAGTTGGCGTAGACAACTAGTCTCAGTGCTGCGCAGGCGCATGTAAGGGTAAGCCCAATAGCTATAGCCTTCAAGGGTGAAGCCTATATGAACGGTCTGGTATCCAAGAATACACCAGTTACCTGAACACAGCTATACCTGAACTCTGCCCATGGACTCAACATTTGTGGTAATCATAGGTAGAAAATCATAGGCAGCCCACCCTCTGACATTACTGAGCTAAATCAACTTGCTATCACTGCTGAACCACATCTCCTTCTAGAGGGCTTTGCTAAAGGTGGACCTGGCAGGAAAGTGGCTGGTACAGGACTAGTAGACAGGCTAGCTGGTTGAAGAATAACAAAATGACAAAAATGCTTCTGAAATACATTGCCTTCCCCAGTTTTAAGGCTGTTTCTTGCTAATGTCCAGTCTGGACAAAATGAGACTCAGGATGGCCCAACAACAGGCAATCAGTACGGATAGGTGATTGGCTGGATGTGCAGCCTCTCTTTTCCTCTGTTTGCTCCTTTAGACTCTTTAATGTAGTTTATTGACTTCTTTAAACAAACTCCTTACTCATTTTCTACTTTGTCTTTTTGGGAGTTTTACACTAAATGGAAAAAGCAGTCACGGAGAACTTTCAATTCAGTTTATTGCTCGAAAGTTAACTAAATAATTCTCTGTTGTTTACTGTCAACAAAATTATAAAAAAATTGAACTTCAATTCATTTTCCACAACTCATTTGGTCACTTATTTCACTCCTCTCTCATTCAATACGAAAAAAACTCCCAAGCTGTAGTCTTTCACCTTATGATAGGCTACTACCCGTGAGGACGAGATAATAAGGATGAGGAGGAGCTGATAGAATTTCCAAATATTTTCATGCAATAGTTATTTGAAGAAAAAACATAAATCACCTTGCTTGTCCATAACAACAATAAAAACTACTATAGCTTCAACAGGTGGCATTTTACGTATCGAATGAAGTGCAGCCTTTCGTTGAATTATGATGAATAAATTACCTTGATCTTTGATGCTTATAACCCTTTTATCTGCAAAATAATCCCTGATATTTCATTAACCAGTTTCCACCTATGTCAGATGGCCTCATGTATAATCTGCATTATCTAATCTGTGCCTCAGTGGTCTCAATGGGATTTTTGTTTACTAAAACAACCTGTTCTCACTCCCCGACTCATCACATATGGACGCATGGTCAAGACCCATAGACGTCCGTTTATAACGCACTGAGGATCCCTACAGCTCATAGTTCAATGCAGTGGGTGAACTCCTGTAGTGTCAGCTTTTGAAGGTAAAGGTAAAAGCCTTGACCAAGCGTCAATATGTGAAGAGATGGGAGGGAAAATGTGTTGACCTAACCCTCTTCTGATGCTTTTACAGACTGATTTAGTGCAACATTTCTAATTCAGTTGCACCAATGCATTGAAGCATGTATGTGTTATTAGATAATTTTGTGTTATAATAGGTATAATGTAGATCAGTGCGGTTTACTTCAGCCTCTACTGATGCCCTTACAGACCATGGTTTAGTAAACTACCAATCTAATTCAGTTTTATCACTGCATAGGAATCATGTTTTATCACAGTGCTGTGTCAAATATGAAAATGATTTGAATGGAATTTGATTATTATATTATTTTGTATTATAATATCTAATGTAGCTCTAACTGCTGTATATACAGTACAGTATAACATGTAAACAGCTTATTCCTCTTTCTTTCTTTTCTTTATCATTACATTTTAATAATTAATTACAAGTTTAGTTTCTCATAAGACATTAACGCTTATTTTAATGTTAAAATCCTGAGTTATAAATTTGAGTTTACCCACATCATTTTCAAAATACATATAAACCAAAAAACATGAATGTTCATATGAAACTATTGCATACGTAAAAGGCAGAAGAATCCCAGAGGTGTATTTGTACAAAAATATGACACAAGCATAGAGTCATTTCTGGCAAAGTTTGACTTTACTGAGATTGTAATATAGGAACATAAAGGTGGTTCTTTTCATTGTGGCAATTATGATTATCACTGAGTTTGAGATTGTTCATTCAAAGACCTGTAGCAGAAACAGGGAGAGAGATTCTCCTGCAAAGATCACATAATCAGTGACTGGTGTAATGTTTGTTCATGAATTGCTACAGTTGGGATAATAACATCAACACATTCGTACAACATTATAAATATAATATAGAAGATAAGAATAACAGCTTTGTGTATTTGGTCAGTCCTCTTCACTTCAGTGACTCAGCAACAGCACATAAAAACACATTTCCTCCTTCACAGAAAAGTTCATGTGTCTCGTGTCAGTCACTCCGCAGACTCTCTCTACAGTATGTTGGCCCCACAGGAGTGAGGCTGCAGTATCTCAAGTGTAACAATGAGTTTAACAGATTTTCTAAACCAGGGGTAGAAAAAGGCGTAGATCAGAGGGTTTAGACAGGAGTTAGAAAACACCAGAAAACCCATGAGTACCTCAGTTGAAGAACCAAGTATGAGTTTGGAGCCTGAGAGAGTGACACAGTAATATGGACAGTAACACATGAAAAACACAGCAACAACAACACCAAGAGTCCTGGCTGCTTTCAGCTCAGATTTCTTAACAGTTACAGTTGCTGATCGATACAGTTTGATTGCTCTAATGTTGGAGCGCATGGCACGAGCCTGAGACACAGCCACCACAAACACTCTCAAAATGATGATGGCAGTGATGGGAATTATGAAGGTGAAAATAAGGTCAGCTGCTCCTATTATATTAATTACACATTCCCCATAGCAGAAATTAAACTTGCCTGGTTGTTTCAGGTTATCATATAAAAGCACACCGCTGTAGAAAACAGAGTAACTCCAACACAAGAAAACACAGATTTGAACTCTCTTTGCAGTGATTTTGGTGGAGTAGTGCAGAGGGTAACAGATAGCCACATAGCGGTCAACTGATATGAGCACCATGCTTACCATTGAAGCACAGATAGTGATGAAGTTTATAAAATAATACAGAACACACACCAGGTCACCCAGGAACCAGCAGGGCTCTGTTAGGAGGATTTGAAACGGCATCACAAGGAGGCCCATGAGGAAGTCTGAAACAGCCAGAGAGAGGAGGAGGAGGTTGGTGGGGGAGTGGAGCTGCCTGAAGGGAGAGAATATCATCACAGTGAATTTTACACAGTGATGTTCATCAATAGAAGTAGTTGCAGCAGTAATGACTTCAGAGTTGAAACTCCAGTGTATCTAGACAGTAAATGTGGCTGATAAGCAAATGTCTCATCAAAACACCAGGATATAATGCTCAGATCTCATTACAACAAAACATTATCAATGCTAAGACATTTATCTCTGCCTGAAGTGGGAGATGGAGATGATGACCAGCAGGTTGAGAGTCACAGTGAGCAGAGAGATGGAGGACAGCACAATGTAAATGAGCGTTGCCTCAGACTGAGGGTGTATAAGCCTCTTGCAGGAGGTGTTGAGCAGTTGGGGAAAGCAGAGTTCTTCTTCCTCAAGGGTCTGCATCATCAGACAGACAGGAGGAGAGGAGAAGCTGCTGAACTCACAGCTTTCTCAGCCAAGTTCTGTCATATAGCTGATTTATCTCTTTCCTCATCCCCACTTCTTCCTCCCCTCCTGTCTGTCAGTCTCTTTCACACTGATCTTGCTCCTCCTTCACTGTATGCGTCATACACTGCATCTGCATCTTCATCACTTTGGTGTAACACATTGCATTTGTTTTGTTTTGGCCGATGCATGGACTCTAGTGACAACAGCATTAGTTACGGCCTTTGGGAAAGAGATGATGTCAAAACAGCCCACTTTGAAGTGTACTTTGAGCATCCTGTGCTGCACTAATCAATATTTTTGTGTAAACAATGTGTCAAATGATACATTCAAATGTGTCAGTCCTAGGAAGACAAAGCATTTACCAGGCGATGATTTAACCCCAGCAAGTGTCAGTTGTAATTTATATTGTCTAGAAGATCATTTTACAGAGATAGCTTCCATGAGCGGTGCAGTAGTATTCAAATTAATGTACCACATTTTAAGAGTTGTTGATGCTATGTGGACTAATGGAGTAATAGACAAATCAACTAACACAGAAGTGATCTGATATAGCAAGGTCAGTTGCAGCAATATTATCTCTCTGCCTCCACAGTCACCCACTTTAGTCCACCTAGCAGTTAAACAAGACATGGAAAACTTCTCTTGATGTGAGGTGCTGCAGTATGTACAAACCTCAACCTTCACTCTACATTCATTACTACCTGACAACTTCACCACTAAAACTCATTTGTGCCTACCTCAACTATTGTAAATAATGGTGCTTGAAGGTGCAGGGCTTGTGCAATAGCTTCATGGTGTTCTTATCACTGGTTGTGAAAAACTGTAGGTGAAATATGTATAATACTTGCAATACTTGTAATTTGTGGTTGGGATTTGCTACAGTATGCACTGCTTTGTTAATATGTTGTTTGTTTTTTATTGTTAGTAGATGTTGTGGAAATAGTATACTCTGGCCTCAACGTGGACACAATGTGTATCAATAAATGTCCGGACATAATAAAATGTCCACAATTTACTGTTTAAACAAATTCATCATCAATTAACATCAGAAGATTAGCTTAGCTGCATGTCTTTGCGGAACATTCTAAAGGTGTGAAAGTTTCATATGTATGACTACTTTTGTGTCCTCTACTTTGATTAAAGGCTGCTGCGTGGACCGATCATATAAATGTTGTTTCCTGTTTGGCAAGAACAGTCGGATCACTATGACATCCTGTCCTTCAGGAAAGAAATTAATAATAATGAGTTTGGTCTTTATCTGTGTATTAACTCCCTACAATGAATGCATGGTAGCTTCTTTGAAGTAAGTTGTATGCTTTTGCAATAAACTTTGAATCACTGCATTTAAAGTAGAAGTAGTAGACATTGAATTTATTTTTTCAGTAAGGCAGTAATTTATTAGGTATAGTTTGTTTGTAGTTTGTAGTATCTTTTAAAGGTTCTTATAGGTTGCCTATAAGAACCTATAGATCTTTTAAACTCACCTGAAAATTCAAACATTTGATTTGACAAACATGACAAACAAGCTATTCTTTTATGTATGACCCATATCACCAACACTGGGTGACTGTTTATAACTCCGCTGGCAATTAGCTAACGTTAGCAGCAAGCTAGCTGTCATTCATTGTACCAATTTTTATTTATAAACTGTCGTTTTGTCCAAAATTAACTTGCATCACTACACTGTTAATATAGTTATATAATAATATTTTCAGTGATAAAATAACTTACATTTAATACGTTTCTGTAAGGGAATCCATATAATATTTACATAATTAAAATAATTGTTGTGGTGAACAGTAATAATGAATAAATAGTAGCAGCAGAACTGAAGCAGAGAGTATTGCACATTAAGCATTTAAACAGGTATTATTGCACAAAACAGATGTAACAGACAGCTGTCCAGCTGAAAATTAACTGTCTGTGTGTCGGACGCTTAGAGGGAGGAGTTATAGAGTTTAATGGCCACAGGCAGGAATGACTTCCTGTGGCGCTCTGTGGTGCATTTTGGGGAGATGAGTCTTGCACTGAAAGTACTCCTGTGTTTGAGCAGCCCATCATGGAGTGGGTGGGAGACACTGTTCAAGATGACATGTAGACTAGACAGCATCTTCCTCTCTGACACCACCAAGAGAGAGTCCAGCTCCACTCCCACAACGTCACTGGCCTTGCAAATCAGTTTGTAGAGTCTATTAGCGGCCGATATCCTCAACCTGCTGCCCCAGCATGCAACAGCAAACAAGATAGCACTGGCCACCACAGACTCATAAAACATCCTCAGCATCGTCCTGCAGATCTTTAAGGACCTCGGCCTCCTCAGAAAATAGAGACAGCTTTGGCCCTTCCTGTAGAGGGCTTGAGTGTTCTTGGCCCAGTCCAGTTTATTGTCACTGTGCACTCCTAGGTGTATGTAGTCCTCCACAATGTCCACACTGACAGGTGTTCAGAACAGGTGTTTAAAATTAGTTCAGTCAACTCTGAGTATGTTGAACCTGATGGAAGCTCGTGCGTGGGGATGAAAAAAAGCCATCCTCAATGGAGCTCCGATACTACGATTGACCATGGCAACAGGTGAATAAAGGCAGAGCCTCCATTTTAATTGGGTACAAATATGAATGTTGCCAACGCGGACCATGATTGGCTCTAAAAAGCAGGAGTGGAGGAAGGATTGATATGTTAACAATATTACATTTTATACAGCGTTGCTCATTCATCATTTACCAGACTGGAATTTCCTTAATGAATGATAAAGTGCTGGAATTCACCTTCAGCCTGTTATTCATTTTAAATAGCTACAGGCTCATCACAATTGTCTGGTCTCAGTGAGATGAAGCGGAAGGACAGATAGAGGTTTGGCCACACACCGGTATATAAATGTGCACTGTGCTGTGCAATCACCAAGGCACCAGGAACAATGGCGCAGTGCCATACAGTGGCAGGGAGGGAAAACACCTCCAACCTCACTATTACTAGTAATAATATTAATGATATGACTAATAATAATTGTAGTAGCAGTTGTTGAGCAGGAACGCGAGGAAAGTAGGTGGTTTGCCACCACAGATCCAGACTCTACAGCTCAGGCAGAAGAAACACAAACAGAAAGTGACAGAAGGAGAAAGAGAGATGAGGAAGCCGATGGGGGGAAGACAGTGTTGCCATACATGTGTTGCCATACATGTGGGCTCATGCCAGCCACCCAACTGTTCCGTTACATGCCACGCACGGCACCGTGGCACACGTCGCAGCGCCAGTTTGCACACTACATGGAACAGTCCGAGGGGCTTCCCCTGTCAGCACAGCATCTGTCTTACTGGTTGTGAGAGGCTATTTCACAAGCCTCTATCCCCCAAATCTCCCCCCTGGACGACATCAGGGTGTGCCTATTATGTTGGCTTTGGGCAGGTGGGTCTGTACTTGGTGGTATCATATGGGTCAGTGAGGCATTAACTCATCCTGCTTCGCCTCTAACCCAGTAGCGATATCCTCAGATGGCAAAGCCTATATGAAGTAGAACGGTAGTTACGTATTGAAACTCCAGATTATATGAGTTTAGGCGCAGCTCTCTAAACTGGGGGTTTCACTGGACCTGTGGTTGTCAGTACTGAAGAAAAGGCATTATCAAAGCCAGTAAGTGCGCCATGCATGCACACTTAGGGGTAAACCCAATAGTGATAGCCTTAGAGGGCTGCTCCTATATTCATAGAATCTGGAGTTACAATACGTACTACCATTCACCACCCTGAGCTGCTCTTCTGTGTCTCAGCTTCAGTTGCTCAACACACAATGTTGTTCACACAATACACTGGTGGTTACCCATAGTTTGCAGAATTGATTTTAAAATGATTTTATTGCATAAATGCACTGCACAGTCTTGCATCACTGCATATTTTGGAATTATTGTGTTTGAGATTTTTGCGATGTACTGACCAAAGTCTTCTGGCTGTTCCTTGAACTAGGCTAAAATTCAATAAAGACCAAGGTTTTGCAGATGTGGCTCCCACTTTCTGGAACCGTCTTCTCCAATTAAAAAAAAAACCCGCAGTCAGTAAAAAGTTTTAAGGAGCTGTTAAAAACCCAGCTGTTCCATAAGCACTTTGTCCTGTAAAATATTTTTGTTTTGTTATTCCTCTTTTTAATTTTGTATTTTTCTTCAAGGTTGTCATTGTACAGCACCTTTTAACTTTTGAACCCAGAGTTGCACCAGTGTATGAATGTGAGTTTCTGTTTGATCGCTTAGGCTCAGAGTATGAATGTGTGTGAATGGTGAATGCGAGGTAGTGAAAAAGCACTTTGAGAGGTTGCAAAGACTAGAAAAGCACTATACAAATACAGTGCATTTACTTAATTACTAAAGGACTGTTGTACAGCTGTGTTATATTTTGTGTTACGATATTCTAGCTTAAATTTAATTATATATTTTTTCAGTGTTTGTTACATGAAGGGACAACAAACTTTTGTTTTGTAGGACAACTTTATGTCGTGTAATGACAAAAATTTTACTTTGATACTTAAAAATGTATTTGATTAATTTGATGTCTGTGATAAAGTCATGCTGCAAAAAGTGCTGTCTGCTCAGCAACATTAACACCACAATAATATGTTTAGCCTATATATTAATTTGCATTGTCAGATACGTTCAGGAGGAAACATAATTCTGAAAAAATTTCTTTCCAAAATATTTCATTAACCTGTTTCCAACTTTGTTAGATGACCTCAGGTATATTTGTTGGTATTATCCGCTCTCTGCCAGAGTGATATTACCTGGAGCCCAGTTTACTGATAATCTCTGCAACAATAAAAGGGAAAGGTGTGTGTTTGTGCAAAAATATGAAACAAACGTAAAGTAGCTTATAACAAAGTTTGACTTTATTGATATTGGAATGTTGCAAAATGAATGCTTCCTTTTATTGTGGTGATTATGATTATCATGGGATTGTATATATGCGATTCATTACTCAAAGACTTTCTGTAGCAGACAGATCACATAATCAATAACTGGAGAACTGTCTGTTCATAAATTGCAATGAAAATACAACAGAGACACTAACATCATCATACATCAACATACATATACTGTATGCATACAATATTAATAGATAGAATGTGTTTTTGTGTATTTGTTTAAACTGAGTCCTCTTCACTTCAGTGACTCAGCTACAGCACTCAAAAAGACATTTACTCATTCACAGAAAAACTCATGTGTCTTGTGTCACTCCACAGTGTCTACAGTATGTTGGCCTCACAGGAGTGAGGCTGCAGTATCTCAAGTGTAACAATGAGTTTAACAGATTTTCTAAACCAGGGGTACAAAAAGGCGTAGATCACAGGGTTTAGACAGGAGTTAAAAAATATCAGAAAAATCATAATTACCTCAGTTGAAGAACCGATCACGAGGTCATAGCCTGATAGAGTGACACAGTAATATGGACAGTAACACATGAGAAACACAGCAATAACAACACCAAGAGTCCTGGCTGCTTTCAGCTCAGATTTCTTAACAGTTACAGTAGCTGAACTTGTCAGTGTGACTGCTGTAATGTGGGAGCGCATGGCACGAGCCTGAGACACAGCCACCACAAACACTCTCACATACAGAATGATGATGGCAGAGATGGGAATGATGAAGTTTAAAATAACACCAGCAGCACCTACTATGTTAATCACACATTCTCCATAGCAGGAATTATACTTGCCTGGTTGTTTCAGGTTATCATATAAAAACACAACACTGTTGAAAACAGAGTAACCCCAACACAGGAAAACCAATATTTGAGCTCTATTTGCAGTGATTTTGGTGGGGTAGTGCAGAGGGTAACAGATGGCAATATAGCGGTCGACTGAAATGAGCACCATGTTTACCAGTGAGGAACAGAGAGTAATGAAATTTATCAAATAATGCAGAACACAAACCAGGTCGCCCAGGAGCCAGCAGGGCTCTGTTAAGATGATCTGAAATGGCATCACAAAGAGGCCCACAAGGAAGTCTGAGACAGCCAGAGAGAGGAGGAGGAGGTTGGTGGGAGTGTGGAGCTGCCTGAAGGAAGAGAATATCATCAATGTGAATGTTACAAAAACCTACATCATTATCACCAATAGAAGTAGTATATATAATATAGGAAGTGTGGCTGTTATAAGCACTGTTAATTAACAAAAGTGTCATCAAACCATCAGCATGTAATCCTCAGATCTCAATGCGACAACATATAATCAATGCTAAGACATTTATCTCTGCCTGAAGTGGGAGATGGAGATGATGACCAGCAGGTTCAGAGCCGCAGTGATCAGAGAGATGGAGGACATCACAACGTAAATGAGCATTGTCTCAGACTGAGGGCGAATGTGTTTCTTGCAGGAGGTGTTGAGGAGTTGTGGAAAGCAGAGTTCAGCTTCCTCCTGGGTCTGCATCATCAGAGAGAGAGAGGAGAGGAGAAGCTGCTGAACACACAGCTTTCTCATCAAAGTTCTGTGTCATTCAGCTGATTTATCTCTCTCCTTATTCCCTCTTCCCCTTCCTCTTCTATCTTTTAGTCTCTCTCTTGGACATTCATCTTCCTCTTTTTTCCCTCTATATGTCACACTTTGCATCTGCATCTTCATCACTCTCTGGTGTATCAGGTTGTGTTTGTTTTGATGTGACTGATGCATGGACTCTAGTGACAGCAGCATTAGTTAATGCCTTTGGGAAAGAGATCATGTTAAAAAACAATGTCTCTAACAAAGTACCCTTTGGATAGTTTTCATGAACAGTGCAGCAGTATTCTAATTGATGTACTACTTTTTAACCATTGCTGATATTATGTGGACTTAGAGTAATAGGCAAATCATTTAACATAGTAGTGATTTAATATAGCAAAGTCCGTTACAACAACTTTTGAAATATTAAAACCTGTAGGGATGATCACATCACGTTTTGTACAATGTATGCTAACGTCACCAGTTATAAATAAATGGTTTTATTCAGGACAAATAACAGATGGGATTTTGATAAATTCAACAAAAACGTTGGCAGATTAGGTACTTAAAGGATATGTATTAAAGCATCATTAAATAAGGCTGCAAGGTCTTTGTTACCTCCACCTGTTATGTAGTTTATTTGATTAGTCATTCTGCTTTAGTCTGTTCTGTTTTTGTTATCCTAATCTGCTCTGTCTGTGGTTTCTGTATCTGCATGCTTGTCTTGTATATCTGTGATGTCATGAATCTTGGTACCTGACAGTGTTGGAGCCCTAGCCCTATATTTGTAATTTGTATCCATTTTAGCATGTGTATATAAATAGCTGAGTCCAGGGTGCGAACTATGGGAGAGCCAGGGGGAGCTTAGACATCAGCTCCCCTAAAAGCTTGTGTTTTGTGTTTGTGATATTTCGGGGGCATGCTTTATCGCCATTAATTTCTATATATTTCTCTATCATCATAGATCCATGCGTAAATTCAGGAGTGTCAGACTTCATCCAGCCAGAGGGAACAATCACCGACCATCTGCAGCTGAGCCAGTTGCTCTGCGATATCCGGTCCCTAGTCTGCCCCACTTCCTCTCCAGTAGCGGTTGTGTCGCTAGTACAGCCAACGCGCTGTAAAGGGTTCGTGATCATTCCGTCTGGCTGGATATTACAATCCATGCAGTAGCCTACTCCAGCTGGGGGCTCTCCGCAGCACCACGCAACTTTTCAAAATTCTTCCCTCTCACGGGACTGGGACAGCAATTCCCAATGATTTCCACAGGCAGTTATCAAGGAGGCAGTTGTCTCCTTTGTTTGGTGGCTTTCCTGGGGACAGAGGAGTTGGTAGAACTGCAGGTGGGAGTTTGATACAGATGTATCCCTTGAAGGGTGCAAAGTTTCTTTGTGAGAGGTTCTAAATAGAGCCATAATATTGTTTTGGAATAATGCTCCCTGCAGCCGGGCACTGGCCGTTCATGAAGGATGGGAGTATTTGGATTTTGGTTGCCATATGAGAGCTCCAGCGGATGAGAAGGGCTCTCTCTTTACAGATGGTTTACTCTGCTTCATATTGCATTCATATAGGAGTGAGAATGTTGAGATAGGTTAAAATTGGCAATAAGATATTGTGAGCTTGGCAGGTGAAGGCTAAGTAAGTGTGGAGGCTGAGGATTCTGCTGAAATGCTCCACATGCAAGTGTGGGAAATTGACCAGAAATAAAAACTTTTCACACATACTTAAAAAGATTAAAAGATCATTAAATCGTTTTTGAAGCTCAGACTTCTTACAGGCTTTGTTCGTCGAGGCACAGGATGACGGCATGTCTCTATATGAAAAATGTGTTGCTGGAATAAGCGAAAATGAGCAATGAGTGGACGTTGGGGCTAAAAGATATAGGAGGCTGAAGCTCCGGAAGGAGTCTGATGAAGAAGTTTAACCACAAACGTATATGTGGACGGTGGATGTTCGATTTGAGAACTGAGTAAGTGTGGTGAAGTTGGTTAGAGATGCAGTGTTGACAAGAGGGCAGGCAGAACGAAGTGCAGCAATGTATGTGGGGTTTGAATTGGGGAGGTCGGGGGAGGGACAAAGGGAGGAAAGGTTCATGCCACTCTTGGGTTAACTATCTGCCACCATAGTAACCACAGATTCCAGTGGAGGATGCTGTGTCGGGTGTATTGTTTGATGTCTTCAGGTTGGGTAAATTGGTCAGCGTAAAGAGTAAAGAAGAAAGGATTTCATTCACTTGATCATGGAGGAATGAAACTGCAGCAGATAGGGACGGTAAGAGAGAAAGGAAGGATTGGCCTTGTGGGATGATGTGGATGGCAAAATGTGGGTGTTCAATTAGGGAGAAATTGGTGCTTGGTACAATGGTAGAGGAGGTAGTTTAGAATGTATGAAGAAATATGATGGAGTTATTTAATAAGGTGGAGTCCGGTTGGGAAGGAGAATGGATAGAAATTGATATCATGGGGCTGCTTTTGTACCTGAATGTGGGGCCGATGGTTAAGTAATATGAAACATTCCACGAAAAGCTGAAAAGAATGTTCAGGTGTATGGGCAATGCCTCAGAAGTGCTGATAATGTCAGATGACCAGGCGCAGCGGCAAGATGGCTAAGGTTGATGTTGTGTGAGTTGGTTGTGTGGTGCATAAAAAGATCTTGCCTGAAGATGAGGCTATTGTTGGTGTAGTGGTGCCATGAGGGAAAGATCAATGTATCTAGCCAGATTAAGTCCTGGTGGTGGTGCTGATTAATTATAAAACAAGGCACAATACTAACTAAATACTAATACTAATACTAATAAAAACAATTACAATTACCAAACAATTAATAAAAAAATATTGGAGACAAATGTTATGTAATTGTGGGAAGCATTATACAAAGTGCATTTCCAAAGGTGTTAACAGCCAAGCCGCCCACAAAAGGAAGCAGCCTTGTGGAAATCAGCTGATTGAAGGAGTAACTAAAGGAAATCATCTAATTGAAAGTAATATATTAAGGTAACATGACCCATACATGCCACTTGGCCAAGCCACTGTGCAACCCCAGATAACCCACAGAAATATAATATAAGTCAGCAATCAGCAGACAACTAAACAGTGGGCTGGACAGACAAGACAGATCGTGTGACTTACTAAGCGGACACGTAACTGGACCTAGAAGGGCCCCTCCACATTCTCCGTTCCCCGCAGTGCCGCCAGACAGCCGTGCAGGAATGGAGGGTTATGCACCAGGATGGCCACAAACAAAAGTCACTGCCACGCCAAAAAGTGAATCGTGGATGGGGAAGTCGTCAGACCGACGGTCGAATTGTGTTCAGGGAAGATTTCAGGTCGTGGATAAAGGGTAAAAGCAAATGTAAATTCTACTGCCGTGAGTTCCCTACACACTCAGAAATAGAAGTATGGGTGTGTACTTAAAAGGGTACAAATGCTTGTCATTGGCTTGCTTTGAGAGACAATTGTGTACCCTTCATTGACAGTACACTTCAACTTTAGATCACATTGTACCCTTTCTATAAGGCAAAATGTGCACTTCTGGTCTCTTAAAGATCAATATTGTACCTTTGAGAGAACATTCTTCAAAAGTGCATCTGTAAGTACAGAACTATTCTTGCCGCATACCTCCATTTTTGAGTGTGTAGAACATGAAGGTTTAGGATGTATCAGCTGGATGTTAAGAGCTCCCTAGGGCTGATGGTTGTGCTGATGGATGGCTGGAAATTAAGTTTGAGATTGAGATTAAGTACCTGAAAGGATTTGTTATCTAACAAAAGGTGAAACTGGAGAGGAGTAGCGATGTGCTGATCAACCCTAAGGTATCTATTTCTGACACCAACGTTTCCTGCTCTAGGATCGATATATAAAAGGATCAATATCTAAACTCAGTAATTTGGAGTGAGTGTGTGTTTTATCATAAGTACTTTACTGTCACCGGGATGGTCTAATTATAGGCTACTCAGTTGATAGTAACTACTTTTCCTTCCGCCTGTCAAAGTCATGCTTGCACTACGGCTCTGTGAAGGAGCTTCTTTGAAGAGAGCCGCTGCAGCTCCCGTGATTGAATACTGACCATTGCTGACTTAACAGCAGTCGTGTCTGGCTGTATTTTAGTTGTGAAGGCAATAATGACGCTGCGTGATGTGTGTGCAAAGACAGTGAAATACTTTGGCAACACTGCAAACCTCGCTAAACATCTGAGATTAAGTCAAAATAATATGATGACGTTATGAAGTTATTTTTATTTTGAATTGGTAAGGCCACAGCCTACTCCGTATTTCTCTCATAAACGAGAGGGGGAGGTGACATTACAATAGAAATAAAATATGTAAAAAGTATTGGTATCGGTATCGGCAGTACCAGCCTGGGTATTACTTGGCATTGGATCGGATAGGAATTAAGTGATATCGCACATCTCTAGAGAGGTGTATGCGGCTGAAAGTGCCTGGACAGGGGAAACAGTGGAGATCAAGGTGAAAATGCTGGTCATGGAATTGATGATAAGTGGAGCCGGGAAGACCAGGGTCTTCTACATTATCTGTGGCCAATGATATGACCAGAATGCTTGGTACTGGTCCAACACTAATTGCTCAGAGCAAACAACTGGTATGCTATGGGATGGGGCCGTGTGTGATAATGTTGTTGCTCTTGAGTGTTGTGGATGCTTGCATGCTGTTCCTCAAATGTAAGTCATTTTGGGTAAAAGCATCTGCCAAAACCAGGTGTGGGGGTTGCTGTAGGAACGGAAAATGTAGGGGGAGGAGTGGGTGTGGGGGGTTGGGGAGGGAAGGGAAAAAGAAAAGGAAAGGAGGAAATGGAGCGGGTCCATGACATGCAACGCCATGGCTTGATGTGGCTGTGGTTGGGTCAGGGTTGCAGAATTGAGCAGCCACCTGGAGCAGCACTCTGGGTGGCTGTGTAAGTTGGAAAAGACTAGCTTTGTTCTCTGCGGATTTGCCGGTGTGTGGCTGCGTGTTGAGCATTGTGGGTCCTGCCATTCGAAGTCTGGTGTCTGAAGGGGCGGACTTCTCCTGAAGTTTGTGGTTCATGAGTGGCTGGACGCATGTGAGTGGATGTAAATATGGACAGAGAAGATTTGGAGACCACGGACTGATCATAAAGATCGCTGTCCAAGGGGCTGAGGGGCTTGTGATCCATAATATTAAGGGGAGCTATAAATTAAGGAATACATATGAGCAGGTGATTGGATTAGAGAGGCACAGGTGGATGAAATGAGTGAAGCATGGAAGGTTGGATCAGTGAGAGAGGCATGGTCTTGTTCCTGAACCTTAGTTATAATAACTTCTTAGCAAGGACTCTGTCGATCATGAGGATTCTGGGTCTCCCGTGGTGGTTCTCTCGGCCAGGCCTGGATTAAGAAGTCAGAGGCCCCTGGGCACAATGTCTTTTAGGGCCCCCACCTGCTAATTCCAACACACACGTATGCACAATCAAGATTTTGAATTACAGTATTATTATTTGTTGGAAACAAACTAAGTTTATATAGGACCGATCGTCTGGGTGATATTATCAACAGATAAGAGCTAACTGCATTTAAATTGGTATCTGTGTTTACAGCAAACAGCTGATTGATTACTATTGCAAAAGAAACACAGAGACAGATCTTTTAATCATGTCATGAGTGTTGCATAGTTTCACCAGAAGGTGCTCTGCAACTCCCCTGTTGATAACAGCGCCACAAAACAAATCAATCAGCTGACCAGAGTTGAGCAGAGCATACAGAACCAATGACAGAGTTCATGATGAGTTGGTCATTTGTCACATGAAATACATTACTTAAATAATAAAAGCCCTCATCACTTCTTGTGCCTGACAACATTCATGACCATGCCAACCCACCCAATTTTCCTGGGAGACCCGATCAGTTATCTAGCTCCTCTTTCAAATGCGCAGCGATATAAAATCTCAAAGTTGTAGACAGTCATGAAATAGTTGAGAAATGGATTCTCATAGCTTTAAAATTAAGTGCTTGTAAATAAAATAGTAAAATATTTGAATATTCTATTCTCTCTTGCACTATCTGCATGTTCTAGCAGCAAATATTTATTGATGTGCAGTTGTTTACACGTTAATGTGCAGAGACTGTAATCTAAGGAGAGTCCATTCAGGAAAAGGCTTTATAGCCCAAATACAGTATATACCAGCTTTCAATACTGGCCTACTCTTTCTAAGTAGTAGGTAGTAGTTTATGCAGGAAACTGGTCTAATATCCAAATAATTTTCTAAATCAAAATATCAGCTTATAAATCAGCTCTTTTTCACTTTTAATATCAGCATTGGGCTCTACAGGATTTACACTGATCAACACCTGTACACATACAGAATGTACACAACATGATTGCCCCTGCTTAATGTATATCACTTGCATTTGCAAACACATGCTGCCTCACTGCTAATCCAGTTCTGTGAATCAGATTCTTCCATAATTCACACACAAAACACATACTGTATTTAAGCTACTTCATCGTCGCCACGTAAAAACAGCCCTCTTTCACTTTAAAACTTTATGACAGTCACAACCCTTTTGAGCTCCTCCTGCCAGTACAGTTTTTCTGCCTCCAGCTGTCCAACCTGTTAAAATAGAGAAATAAAAAATGTTCTTCCCCAGGCTTGGGCCCCAAGTGTGCACATGAGGAGGCTACAACGGTGCTTCATCCGCCTGAGTGTGGACCCAGTGACACAGAAGCTGTACTTTGTCACCGTTCCTCTGTCGGTGGGCCTGGGTCTGGCCTACTGGCGGGACCCACTCTCTCTATCATTCGGGGGTTCCACTGGCAAGGTCAAATCCAACATCTTGGTCTTTACACATGCCTCCCTGCTGGGATGGGGAGGGACAGGCCTTTCTCATGTGGTGGGTGAGCTGTGGTGGACTCACATGCCTTTCCACATCAACGTGCTGGAGCTCCTCACAGTGTAGAAGTTGTAAAAATATGACAATGAGCTGAGAACTAAGGGCTGAAGGCTGAGGGCTAAAACTCTCCATAGAACTGAAGGGAACTGTAAATCATATATTATCATATTTTATTGACTCACTAGGAGCAAACTATTATATTCATAGTATATAGTGTACTAAGTTAGAGACTTAGTCTTATACATGATCTCTTTTCCAAAGGCCGTAACTAATGCTTTTGTCACTAGAGTCCAAGCATCAACCAAAACAAAACAAACACAACCTATTTCACCAGAGAGTGATGAAGATGCAGAATATGACACATAGAGGGAGGAGGAAGGTCTGTGTCCAAGAGAAAGACTGGCAAACAGAAGGGGAGGGAGAAGAGGAGATGAGGAGGGAAATAAATCAGCTATATGACAGAACTTGGCTGAGAAAGCAGTGTGTTCAGCAGCTTCTCCTCTCCTCCTCTCTGTCTGATGATGCAGACCCTGGAGGAAGCTGAACTCTGCTTTCCACAACTTCTCAACACCTCCTGCAGGAAGCACAGTCGCTCTCAGTCTGAGGCAACGCTAATTTACATTGTGCTGGCTTGCATCTCTCTGATCACTGTGGCTCTCAACCTGCTGGTCATCATCTCCATCTCCCACTTCAGGCAGAGATAAATGTCTTAGTATTGATAATGTTTTGTTGTAATGAGATCTGAGTATTACATCCTGATGGTTTGATGATACTTTTCTTTCTTAACAGTGCTTACAACAGCTGCATTTACTATATTGATACACTGGAGTGTCATTACTGCATACTGGTGATAATGTTGTTATGTAATGTTGTTCACAGTGATGATATTCTCTCCTTTCAGGCAGCTCCACTCCCCCACCAACCACCTCCTCCTCTCTCTGGCATTCTCAGACTTCCTCGTGGGCCTCTATGTGATGCCGTTTCAAACCCTCTTAACAGAGCCCTGCTGGCTCCTGGGTAACTTGGTGTGTGTTCTATATTCTTTTATACCCTTTACCACTATCTCTGCCTCAGTGGGAAACATGGTGCTCATATCAGTCGACCGTTATGTTGCTATCTGTTACCCTCTGCACTACTCCACCAAAATCACTGCAAAGAGAGTTCAAATCTGTGTTTTCTTGTGTTGGGGTTCCGCTGTTTTCTACAGTGTTGTTCTTTATTATGATAACCTGAAAGAACCAGGCAAGTATAATTCCTGCTATGGACAATGTGTGATTAACATAACAAAAGTAATACAAGCTGTTGACCTTGTTATTGGCTTCATCATTCCCATCTCTGCCATCATCATTCTGTATGTGAGAGTGTTTGTGGTGGCTGTGTCTCAGGCTCGTGCCATGCGCTCCAACATTACAGCAGTCACACTGAAGCGTTCAGCAACTGGAACAGTTAAGAAATCTGAGCTGAAAGCAGCCAGGACTCTTGGTATTGTTGTTGCTGTGTTTCTCATGTGTTACTGTCCACATTACTGTGTCTCTTTTTCAAGCTACGTCCTTGAGATCGGTTCTTCAACTGAGGCCGTTTCTCTGATATTTTTGAACTCCTGTCTAAACCCTCTGATCTACGCCCTTTTCTACCCCTGGTTTAGAAAATCTGTTAAACTCATTGTTACACTTGAGATACTGCAGCCTCACTCCTGTGAGGCCAACATACTAGAGAGACTGTGAGGACTGACACGAGACATTTTCGTGAAGGGAATGTGTTTATGCGTCAGAGTCACTGTAATGAGAGGACACGTCTAAACAATTTTTTTAAATCTTCTATTAATGTTGTATGTTTCATGTCATATCTCTTGATCTTCTTCATTACAATCATAGACAGATGTTGATTATTTGATCTTGCAGGAGGTTTCTCTGTCTGCTACAGAAATGTGTTTTAAGTGTTATTGTCAAGTCACTGAAGTGAAGAAGACTCAGTCTGAACACATACACAAAGGCTGCTATTTTTTATCTTCTATCTAATAATGTTGTACACAAATATAAGTATTGATGTTATTATCTCTGTTGTGTTTTTCTTGATCACAATTCGTCAAGAGATGGTACTTCATTTATTGATTATGTGATCTTTGTAGGAGAGTCTCTCCCTGTCTGCTACCAAAGGTCTTTGAATAATCATCCACAATAATAATCATAAATATCACAGTGAAAAAACTAAACTAATCT
Source organism: Lepomis macrochirus (assembly GCA_024633595.2). Taxonomy (NCBI): domain Eukaryota; kingdom Metazoa; phylum Chordata; class Actinopteri; order Centrarchiformes; family Centrarchidae; genus Lepomis; species Lepomis macrochirus. The sequence continues at coordinate 8,019,864 of JALXJV020000014.1, read as the reverse complement.
ACAGTTTGAGTTTCAAATCAACACTTTTTTTGTCAGTGGTATAGTCTAGTTTCTTTCCCCCCAACCTCATTCTCACCTGTCACAGAGCAACATCACACTCACTAATGCATACAGTTTGCATCTGCTTGATTGAGAGCATACTGAAAGACTGCTTATGTGTTTTCAATATGAGCAACACAAGACTTTACCATCAAATGACAGTTACAGCTGGGAAGACTGGACTGATTTCTACTGTTTAGTGTTATTCACCATCTAACGTAGTTAGTTAAGAGCTACATTTAGCCTTAGATGTTAAATGAATCTCTGGTCCCAGGAGCACAGGTTTTATCAGCTGGCAATTTTCACTGCACATTTACGAGTGCAAGTTACAGCTTCTATTAACGATAATGGAAAGCTGCTGTTTAACATTTATGCAGTTCTATCAACAACACTCATTCTTTACAGAACATTATGAACTTAATAGTGAGGACACAGAAAGTAGTCCACATCTCTTCTCAAGCACACTTAAGGTGGATATGCAATTTATATCAAAAGGATTTTTTTTTTTTACATTAGTTGAAAAACCTCCCGACACAATATTAAGCCAGCTGTCTACCTGCTTGCACTCTTAGTTTCTCCAACATTTTGTTCCAAGCTTTAAGTCCAAGCTGGGTCACCATGGCTCCTATCCCGGCTCTCTGTCCTTTCCTCCTGGAACGATCACAGCATCCAAAATTGTTCCTGGTCCGATCAATCTGGCTGGGTGGATGATCTCATATAGTATACTTTATTTTGGTGCTGAAGTCAGGAGCAAGTGTCATTATGTACTTTTATATGCTCAAGACAGCTAAAATTTTACTAAAAAACACTTCAAGACAGCCTGAGTAAATGATTTCAGTATTATCCAAAGAAGGTTCAAATCAATAGCAACCAAGGCACAATCTTCTCGGTCTCTTCGGTGAAGTGAATATGGAAGTAACAAAAACTGCAATTCAGAGTGTACACTTGAGGCTGGCTCGCTCCCCATAATAAGAATAATAATTAATAATAAGAAAAATAATTATTAGATTATTTTATTATTGTGATATTTGGGGGTGGGTTACAGTGCAGACATTTACTCAACAAAGAGAAGCAAAACTATTGATAAATATTATAGAATAATACAAATATAATTTATATTTATTGGCTTAAAATAATTGTTCTGGTTGTTCCCTCTGCTTCATAATTTTAATACCTACTATGGTCAGGCACTAGGACCCTGAGAGAGGCTGCATTTCAACGCTGCTCTGCTGCGCTGCAGAGTGATGTTACTACACACATACACAGAGTGTAGTGGTGTAGTGGTCTGCAGGTCTTCTAACAACAGACGTTTGTTGGCAGTTCTAGGCACCAAGGCATAGCCTACATTATTTCATGATATTTATTATATTTGCTATATTACGACCCACTTAGCTTTCTGCATTCATTGACTGTAATAAATTAAATAAATATGTAGATGTTGTCTAAATGTAGGATAGGCTATACATGAGCACATACCCACAGATATATACACAGGAAAATATAAAAATATAACATAAATATATAAAAAAATATATATTAAAAAATTAAAGCTGCAAGCAGTGTAGGGCGGGCTCTCGCATGTGTAGCGTGTCGAGGTTTGAGGCGGCCGTGTTGCAGATTCTGGAGCTCTGCCAATGTGATTGTGAATTTCTAACGTGTTTCAGACGCTGAACAAACCTGTTAATCATCACTTCCTGTGTCCCCTTTATGGCACTACATAGCACTTTGCACTACAACTATAACTGAACATGTAGACGTGCTCTGACCAGGACTGTTATCAAGCACGTAAAGTTTGGTGTAGATGATAGCATGTAGATGCTGCCTGGAATGACCTGACACTCTACCACCACCTGCCGGCATACAAGGCTGTAGATGAGGGCATTGCAGCATCAGCGATCAAGGCACTGGAAAGGCATCGCTGGTACCTGACAGGTGAGATGCTACCCCTGGCTCTCTTCAGCAGCAAGGTGCCCAATACTGACAAGCGTGCACTTGCCAGAGCGATCTTGGAGAACAAGCCCACTGATCTCCCCATGCACATCCCTGAGCAGCGCTTTGGCACTGGCTTTGGCAAGCCAAAGTTCCCCACCCTCTTGCCAACCACCAGCTTGGCTGACCTCGCCAATAAGGATTGCTGGTTTGGGATGCACCAGCTGCACATTGATCCAGAATTTATGTCTCTCGATGTGAAGGAATGGGCGACCAATGCTGCGTTCATAAAAAGTGAGGTCAATGTACATGCAATGAACGTGGTCAATGACTGTGCTGAGCGTGGTGTGAAGCTCACATCTGACTTTGTCGCAGTGGCAAGGAAGGAGCAGCACCTGCAATGTACTGCAGGCAGTTGAACATGACCGCAACCAACAGCCAAACCTTCGCCGCTGCAAACGCAAGCCAATTCCTGAATAGGACGGTTACTCTTAGGGTGGTGGGTGGGGAAACATATCTGGGGGGAGACGCACTGGCTAGGTTCAGAGTTCAGGTTCCATTTCCTCTCTCTTTCTCCCTGGTGATGTTGCTCAGTGGAGCAGACTCTGGCACAGATGGAGCAATTAAGTTTGAAGTTTAGTTAGCGTCAGCTTTTACCATTAGGCCCTGTTAGTTGCCAGTGAGTTAGCCACTACAGAAGGTTTGTTCTTTTAAGTGTGTCAGTATTGCCCCTTGTGTTTAAAAATACAGTCAATTAAACTTTATATGTGTGTCCAACATCCATCACTGCTGCACAAAATTCAAGATAAGGCCATGTGATGTGTCCCATTGACCTCCATTCATTTTGTCCTATAGACAAAATGAGAATCTTGAAAGTTGAATTCTGAGAAATGCCCAAGTTGCCCAAATGGCAAACAAACAACTTTTACTTTGATAACCCTATAGAACATGTTACTGTATAAAAGTTCACTGTACTCAACATTTCCAGGTCAACCTTTTGGCAATTAGACTAAAAATTGCATGATTTTCAAAATTTTGCTAAAGTTCATGTCTTAGGTGGCACCCCTAAAGCCTCGTTTCCACTGAGTGGTGCGGTACGGTACAGTTCGGTACGGTACGCAATTATTTGCGTTTCCACTGTCAAAAGTTGTGAATGGTACCAAAAAGCCGAACCGTACCGTACCACTTTTTGGGTACCCTTTCGTTGGGGTACCTAGCACAGTGGTACGGTACTAAAAGGTGGAGCTAGACTCACTGCAGAACGGTGATTGGTTGACAGAGAATCGTCACTTGCGCGCTACAAGGGAACTTCGACAACACAAGAGGCCCATTTTTAAAACACCGTTGAAAAATAATGTGCCTTTCTTCTTACGCGTGAATGGCGTCAGCGACTTTCCGTCATCCACCACGCCTATCAAGTAGGGTACTGTTGGCAGTGGAAACGCGAGCCCGATCATGGTTTAGCGACCCGACCCGAACCGTAGCGTACTGAACCGTACCGCACCACTCAGTGGAAACGAGGCTTGAATCTCAATGGAATTCCTCAAAACTTTGCAAATGTCATTTTTATGTTAATTGGAACAAAATGCAATGCTAGCCAAATTGATATTTTGAAATTAAAATTTCCCATTCAAATTTGATGCACCCTACTGTACAACCAGGCCAGGAACACACTGACTAAAGTGGTCAAAGCTGCAAGCAGGAGCTACACTGTAAAGCTAGAAAACAGCTTTGCAGCCAGCGACACAGCATTAGTGTGGAGAGACCTGCAGACACTACTACTGGAGTCCATCCCACAACACTGCTGGTACTCAACAACTGGCTAATGAGCTGAATGGATTTTACTGTAGGTTTGAAAATCCCACAGTCACACCTCTTCCCCACTTCAACACCAACTTCAAACAGTCACCTTCCCTCTTCCAGAGGCTGAAGATCAGGAAGGCTCCTGGCCCTGATGGTGTGTCTCCACCCTGCCTGTACTTCTAGGAGGAAGAGACTGGCTGTCTCTTTGATCACCTCTGGTTTTAAAACCAGAGGTGATCAAACCTTTAGTCTAGCTGCCCCTAACCTGTGGAACAACCTGCCAGTCCATATCAGGACTGCCCCCAACTCCCCAACGTTAAAAACACATCTCTCGAGTTAAGTCAGTTATTATTCCTGACGATTTTAATATCACTATATAACGTATACTGTATGTTATAATGTTTTATTGCTGTACTTTTACTGTGTAAGCATTGTCTTATTATTTTATTGTAACCTGTGAAGCAACCTTTGTCAACCTTGGTTGTTTTAAGTGTTCTATATAAAATTGATATTGATATTATATATTTACCTAGAGGTCTGTGCATGTCTGCTGAGGAAAATTACCACCATCAAAATATGTTTAGTGTATATATTAATTTGCATGGTCAGATACATTCAGAAGGTAACATTATTGCTCTCTTTAATCTTTCTGCAGAGTAATCCACAATTGAAGGCATCTTGATTTGTCTGTGCCTAAGATAATTTCTTTAACCAGTTTCCACCTTTGTCAGAGGACCTCATAACATGCGAACCTTACTCCTCTTTATTTATTTTCTATATCATTTATTTTTAATAACAAATAATAATACGTTTCTCATATTTAAATATGAAGGCCGTGAATGTTTATTTGTGAGTTTTGAACTGCCAGTTTATCCACCATTTTCGGAATCTTTACAAAACAGAAAAGCATTAATTTTAAACTGTAGCCCAGTTTACTGATAAAAGGCAACAGAAGGCTGATTAATTCCAGAGGTGTGTTTGTACAAAAATATGACACAAACATAGAGTAATTTCTTGTGAAGAAAAGAAAACTTTATTGAATTGGAATATTAGAAAATATATGTGTTTCGTTTCAATGAGGTGATCATTATCAACACTGATTATCCAAAAAATCTTTTGTAGCAAACAGAGAGAAACTCTCCTGCAAAGATCAAATAATCAACATCTGTCTATGAATTGTAATGAAGAAAGATACAAGAGAGATAATGACATGAAAACATACAACATTAATAGATAGAAGATTTTAAAAAAAAGATTTGTTTAGACTGTGTCCTCTTCATTACAGTGACTCTGCAACGGCACATAAAAACACATTTCCTCCTTCACAGAAAATGTCTCGTGTCAGTCACTCCACAGTCTCTCTCTACAGTATGTTGGCCTCACAGGAGTGAGGCTGCAGTATCTCAAGCGTAACAATGAGTTTAACAGACTTTCTAAACCAGGGGTAGAAAAGGGCGTAGATCACAGGGTTTAGGCAGGAGTTAAAAAATATCATTAAACCCACAAGTATCTCAGTTAAAGAACCAATTACAAGTTCATAGCCTGAGAGAGACACACAATAATATGGACAGTAACACATGAGAAACACAGAAACAACAACTCCAAGAGTCCTGGCTGCTTTCATCTCTGATTTCTTAGCTGTTACAGTCGCTGAACTCTTCAGTGTGACTGATAAAATGTGGAAGCGCATGGCACGAGCCTGAGATACAGCCACCATGAACACTTTCGAATACAGAATGACGATTGCAGCGATAGGAATGACGAAGTTTAAAACAAGGTCAGCTGCTCCCATTATGTTAATTAAACATTCTCCATAGCAGGAATTATACTTCCCTGGTTGTTTGACATTGTCATATAAAAATCCAACACTGTAGAAAACAGAGTAACCCCAACACAAGAAAACACAGATTTGAACTCTCTTTGCAGTGATTTTGGTGGGGTAGTGCAGAGGGTCACAGATAGCCACATAACGGTCGACTGATATGAGCACCATGTTTACCACTGAGGCACATAGAGTGATAGCGGGTATAAAATAATACAGAACACACACCAGGTCACCCAGGAGCCAGCAGGGCTCTGTGAAGAGGATTTGAAACGGCATCACAATGAGGCCCACGAGGAAGTCTGAGACAGCAAGAGAGAGGAGGAGGAGGTTGGTGGGGGTGTGGAGCTGCCTGAAGGGAGAAAATATCATCACTGTGAATTTTACAAACACCAACATAATTATCACCAATTGAAGTAGTTGTTTTATAAAAGTAGTAATGACATTTAAATGGCATTTTATCTATATAATAAATGGGGCTATTGTAAGCACTGTTAATAAACAAAACACCTGGATGTAATGCTCAGATCTCACTACAATAATATATATAATCAATGTTAAGATATTTATCTCTGCCTGAAGTGGGAGATGGAGATGATGACCAGCAGGTTGAGAGCCGCAGTGAGCAGAGAGATGCAAGACAGCACAATGTAAATGAGCGTTGCCTCAGACTGAGGGCGAATGCGCTTCCTGCAGGAGGTGTTTAGGAGTTGTGGAAAGCAGAGTTCAGCGTCCTCCAGGGTCTGCATCATCAGACAGAGGGGAGAAGAGGAGAAGCTGCTGAACACACAGCTTTGTCAGCAAAGTTCTGTCATGCAACTGATTTATCTCTCTCTTCATCCCCTCTTGTCTGTCAGTCTCTCTGTTGCTTCCTCCTCTCTCACTCTATGCGTCATACTCTGCATATGCATCTTCATCACTCTCCGGTGTAACAGGTTGCTTTTGTTTTGTTTTGTCTGATGCATGGACTCTATTGACAACAACATTAGTTATGGTCTTTGGGAAAGAGATCATGTAAAACAAACAATGTCTCTAACTTTGGAATGTACTTTGTGCATGCTGTGCCATTCAATTAATGTCATGGTTTTGGGATTTTGGGTCTTATTTTGTAGGGTTTGGTTCCATATCTTGTTTATTCTTGTGGTGTGTGAGCTGCGTCTAGGAGGTGCGTGAGAGGAAAAATGTAATGGTTGTGTAATAGTGTAATAACCATGGACATTGTTAGACCTATTTTAGGGGGGCTGAAGCCACCCTAATATGGTCCTAAGTCCCCCAAAACAATAATAAGAAAAATAATTATTAGATTTAGATGTTTTAATTTTTTACAATGCAGACATGTACTGGACAAATATAAGCAAGAATATTGATAAATACTATAGAGACACACACACTCACACACACAGCGACATACAGAAATGGTGAAGGACGATTGACTCAAGTAGTGAGTGATTCAGAGTGAAACTGTAAGTTGTTGTTAGTGACTGTTACTTGCTGAACTTAATAAGTGATAATGTGAATGCCATTAATATTCAGTTCAATTCAATTCAATTTTATTTATATAGCGCCAAATCACAACAACAGTTATCTCATAGCGCTTTTCATAAAGAGCAGGTCTAGACCGTATTCTGAAATTATTTACAGAAGCCCAACAATTCCCACCAAGAGCAATCATTAGGCGACAGAGGCAAGGAAAAACTTCCTTTTAACATATATATATATATATATTGCCGTTTATATCATGACACTTTGTATAAGATGCTGCTTTTGTGGGAGTCATGTAATGCATGGAATGTGCTAGTCACATGACCTGCACAGGATCTACTTAATACACCTGTAAGTGCTTTTGTAATTTCACTGTGTGAGCCTGAAGAAGCAATGGGCGAAACGCGTTGCTCACAAATAAAGTAGTAAGTCACATCAGTATGCGATAGTTTGTGTTTTCATTTTTCATAGACTTATCCAGCAAACTACCTGCACCTCATTGTTGTTGCTGTGCTCTGGGAATTTTTCGTTTTGTTTCCACCCGATTTTCAATCCCAGTGACGTAATAACCATATCAATACTTTTTTGTGGCATTTTCCATGAAACAAAAACCTGAAATTGAAAGCTTTCCTTGGTAAATTTAATTTAAAATAAAAATGTTATTATTAACACTAGCTCACAGGGAATGGCTACTCTCTTTCTCTCTCCCCTCCCTGCACTTTCAAATCCTCATGTAGCTACAGCCTGCTCACCCCGCTGCTTTCTGGGAAAAATATAATTTTCAGTGTGCAGAGCAGACTTTCCACCCAAGATATCACACTTTTAAGCTCAAATTAATCATCAGCACTGCACCACTGAATATAGTTTATTTCTGTTTACCATTTTTATAGTTGCTTCTATATTAATGTATATTTTCTGCTACGTAGCGGAAAGGATCTGTTATAATAAGTTAATCTTATATAAATTAATCTGTTATATTGTGACAAAATAAATCTACCTAGCTATACACAGGGTGTGGTTTGTGAAAAAACAGAGGGTGGGATGTTTTAAAATGTTTTTTTGTCATGAAAATATCCTTCCTCACACGGTTTTGCACGCAGGTAAACTGTGTTTAACCATCACAGTACGAGATAAAAATTTACATAATGTACATTATAAAAGTGTTTATTACAGTTTTTGCCCGTTGCTTGAACACATTTTGCAAAACTTCGCTCATTGTGCCAAAACTCTACACACAAGTAAACATGACACAACACTGGGAAACATACCCTTCACATCTGTGTCAAATTGAAACTCTACTATCAAAACCTAACATTCCTTTGTCAAAATGTAACTCTGATGACAAAATGACACATACTTGCATCATATGCATACACTTTCAGATCAGGTGGATCACACTAGTCTACTTTATATAAAACACTGCAGTCTTTGATTTTCACTGTTTATTCAGAAGGCATATTTTCAGGAAGCATATTTTCAGACAACCAAAAAAGCAAATAGGCCTACTCAATATTGTACATTGCAGCACTGTACATTGCAGTAACATGAATTCAGATAAAGCAATATATATATATAAAATAATACAAAAAACACTATACTGTAAACACAGAAAGTCATGGCAATTGTGCATATGTGGGCTCATGGATCCTGTCGTCTGTTGCCGTCCTCTCCCAGAAGGTCTTCTAGTCATTCTAGAGAAATACAACCACAAATTGTCATCGGTTTGCTTCTTTTTCTTACATTACTTTACTGTATATCATCCACTGTACTGAAACATCTCAATATACTGTAAGTAACCATGCATGGTATGTTTCACAAAAACTACTACTTTGGCTGCAAAAAGGAGCATTAGCACCCTGCAATACACTGTACACATGATGTGGTAATGTGATGTACTGTAGTACAGTGCTGTAAATACCATCTGAGTAGAGTAGAAGGCAGAGAGGTGAAGAAATACCTGTTTTCTAGTCAAATGTTCTTACATTCCACTGTGAAGCGGCTTAGATGTGAGTGGACTCTCTACCCAGCTTCCCTCATAGTCAGCCCATGGTTGATGACATGGTCCACCAAAGTTGCTCTTATATCATCAGAAATAGGGGTCCGTGCATGGCCTCTTCGACCTTGACCATGACCTTGTCCTCCTCCTCCTTCTCCTCCTCTTCCACCTCCTCTTCCTCTACCTCTGTCCCTTGCTGTCCCTCCATCCATGCTTGCAGAGTTCTTGAAATGGCTACAATGAAGGCTTTTTGTAGCTGGCTGAGTGGTGTTCAGTTTTGCAAGTAAGTGCCTTCAGGTGTGTACTTGAGTGGTTGCAATTACCCGATGTGTTTTGTATTTTGGATACATGTGTTTTCCAAATGGCACCCTGAGATTTCACTTTTGAACAAAGTGTCTTATGTATGAAATAGAGTGTAGTGTGCAGGACCAAGTGTGTTCCATAAAGGACTAAGTGTGTTGCATAAAGGAGTAAGTGTGTTGCAGAATTGCAACTAGAGTGCAAAGCAGCGCTTTTGTTTAAGGAATGGGTGCATGTGTTTGAGGTATGGTAACAAAAGCTTCAAGTTGTGTTACTTTAGTCTAAGCATGGGTCTATAGTGTTCAAGCAACGGGCAAAAACTGTAATGTTACAACTTACCCCAGTAGTGGTTTATACAGTGCTTTACATATCAAAATACAAACAAACCGACAGAAATATACACACACGTACACAGATTCCTTCCTTTATTAGTGAGATGTGTTGCATTTGTTTTTTTCCTGCCATGATAAGTCAAAATATCTAATGAAAAATTAGGTGTTAGTGATAAAAAGTTTTTTGTGTGTGATTTGGGTGAACTAACTCTTTAAGCAATCGCTGGAAAGGCTGCATCCTAAATGTTAACAGACAACAGACTTCAACTAAAAAATCTGTTTATCTTGATGAACTTTGGGTCTCCTAGCAATGATTGCATCATGTGTTGATGTGAGGAGGCTGCATCATGTGGGATCTTGTTTTTTAGCACCTCTGATGAGTGATACGTCAGAGGCTGAGTAATGAACAATAGACTGTGCGTTGTTCAGTACCCAGAGGTAAACTAAAGGTGATAGGCATTTAAAACTGTGTGTGTGTGTGTGTGTGTGTGTGTGTGTGTGTGTGTGTGTGTGTGTGTGTGTGTGTGTGTGTGTGTGTGTGTGTGTGTGTGTGTGTGTGTGTGTGTGTGTGTGTGTGTGTGTGTGTGTGTGTGTGTGTGTGTGTGTGCGGCAGTGTGTGGCAGTGTGTGAGTGTGTGTTTTTCAACTACTGCAACACACTGGTCTCTGTGGTAATGAACAGATAAGCTAGATGTTTTCCAAAGTCAAACAAACACTGATCACTATGGAGATGGGTTTGTTCATTTTATTCTATTAATTTGAGTTGACCAAAATGACCTCACTGACACTGTCTCCTTTGTTATTACATGATGAATGTTTAGGGGGCCTAATGTAACAGGAAAAGGTAAGACAGGTCAAGCTTGGAGTCATTAGCTGACCCCACAACTGTTCACTGACCTTCCAGCTCTAGTTATTTCTCTCATGTAAGTGTCCTTGTTAGAGAGCCAACAGTTAGACTGTTAAGGTAGAGACAGAAGCTCAGGTGTCAGGCCAGCAGATATTAGTGTCCTCTGGGAATCTGGCAAGGTTGAGTCTTACAAGAATGTTAACAAGAACTTACTGGTTCCACAGATTAGAGTACAATTCATGGATAGTAACAGATTCCAATATGACGAAGCTGTGGAGTCTAAACATCACTTAGATTAGTTGTTGTAGGTTAAAGTTAGTTAAAGATGGCCTAATAGAGAAACCTACTAGGGGAAAGACAGAAACATAAAAGGGAACTAAAGATGTTATTCTTCACTTTTGGTGTTAGCATTTGACATGTTCACATGTTGTATGCTGGCACTGTATCTCCTCCGCCAGGCTCAATAAAGCATGCTATGTTAAATATTCATCAGTGCCAAAACGATTTAAGTGGTTGAAAACCAACTTAAGTTGTGCAGTATAGATGTTTATGAATGAGTTTAGTAAGGATGTGTAAGGAGAAATTGAGAAAAGTAAGGGTTGTGCTTGGAGTGTTTTTCTCTCTCTGTTGTTGTTTGGTGAAATAATCTTGTGTCTGTGTGTGTGGTACATTTGTGTGTGTGGTACATTTGTAGGTCACGCGTGACATTCATGGCACATCAGTCTTTCATCAGACTTTCACTAAAGCTATCATTTATTTTTACAAATTGCTTATCATTTTGCTTAGTTCACAAGCAAACTATATACACTTCTAAAAGACAATAATAATTAACACCAGAACTAGTCTGAGTGAGAGGAGGAGTGTATAAGAAGGGCTTGACAGGACAAGGTAGTAAGGAGAGATGGAGATGCATCCTGTACCCTTTGTATATACAGCCTATGATTGTACCTGGACACCAATATCATGTAGCCTCTTAACTGCATCCTTTGCAGAGGGTCTCTTGCCTTTGCTGGAGCATGGGACCTCATCTGAGCTGGAAGGTTGGCCCACAGGAGTTGTGGATGGACCATTGTCCTGCTCAGTTCCTTCTCCTGATGTTCAGAGAGTTCTCTAAGCAATGATAATACGAGTCACAATCTCAAAGCAGAATTTGTGAGCTATGTTACTTTATTAATTTGTCTTAGGTTAGCTAACGCTATAGATGATAGTGTTAGCAACTTTATTTTGTTACAGTTTTTGCCCGTTGCTTGAACACTATAGACCCATGCTTAGACTAAAGTAACACAACTTGAAGCTTTTGTTACCATACCTCAAACACATGCACCCATTCCTTAAACAAAAGCGCTGCTTTGCACTCTAGTTGCAATTCTGCAACACACTTACTCCTTTATGCAACACACTTAGTCCTTTATGGAACACACTTGGTCCCGCACACTACACTCTATTTCATACATAAGACACTTTGTTCAAAAGTGAAATCTCAGGGTGCCATTTGGAAAACACATGTATCCAAAATACAAAACACATAGGGTAATTGCAACCACTCAAGTACACACCTGAAGGCACTTACTTGCAAAACTGAACACCACTCAGCCAGCTACAAAAAGCCTTCATTGTAGCCATTTCAAGAACTCTGCAAGCATGGATGGAGGGACAGCAAGAGACAGAGGTAGAGGAAGAGGAGGTGGAAGAGGAGGAGAAGGAGGAGGAGGACAAGGTCATGGTCAAGGTCGAAGAGGCCATGCACGGACCCCTATTTCTGATGATATAAGAGCAACTTTGGTGGACCATGTCATCAACCATGGGCTGACTATGAGGGAAGCTGGGTAGAGAGTCCACTCACATCTAAGCTGCTTCACAGTGGAATGTAAGAACATTCGACTAGAAAACAAGTATTTCTTCACCTCTCACTCTACTCAGATGGTATTTACAGCACTGTACTACAGTACATCACATTACCACATCATGTGTACAGTGTATTGCAGGGTGCTAATGCTCCTTTTGCAGCCAAAGTAGTAGTTTTTGTGAAACATACCATGCATGGTTACTTACAGTATATTGAGATGTTTCAGTACAGTGGATGATATACAGTAAAGTAATGTAAGAAAAAGAAGCAAACCGATGACAATTTGTGGTTGTATTTCTCTAGAATGACTAGAAGACCTTCTGGGAGAGGACGGCAACAGACGACAGGATCCATGAGCCCACATATGCACAATTGCCATGACTTTCTGTGTTTACAGTATAGTGTTTTTTGTATTATTTTATATATATATATTGCTTTATCTGAATTCATGTTACTGCAATGTACAGTGCTGCAATGTACAATATTGAGTAGGCCTATTTGCTTTTTTGGTTGTCTGAAAATATGCTTCCTGAAAATATGCCTTCTGAATAAACAGTGAAAATCAAAGACTGCAGTGTTTTATATAAAGTAGACTAGTGTGATCCACCTGATCTGAAAGTGTATGCATATGATGCAAGTATGTGTCATTTTGTCATCAGAGTTACATTTTGACAAAGGAATGTTAGGTTTTGATAGTAGAGTTTCAATTTGACACAGATGTGAAGGGTATGTTTCCCAGTGTTGTGTCATGTTTACTTGTGTGTAGAGTTTTGGCACAATGAGCGAAGTTTTGCAAAATGTGTTCAAGCAATGGGCAAAAACTGTAAGACATTAACCTAATTACATTTTAACGTTAGTGTACCAGGATTGCTTACCTTTATCATTTGAAGTCGAGTCGGTGTCATCCTTAGTGTCGGTGGCTGGCTCCGCACTGTCTGACGTTAAAGCAGGCTGAGATGTCGCACCGTCTGATAAAATCTTATTCAACTCCTCAAAGACCGCTTTTGTTATTATTATTTTTAGCTTTTTGATAAGCTACCTTTAGGTGTTTTATTTTCCATTGCCATTGCAGCCAGGTCCGCGGCCAGCCTTCTTCTTCCATTTGTATTGAAATGTCCTCGTAAATTGACCGATTTCTGTAGGAACTGTCCAGTTTTTCTTGAACAGTGCTGTCACCCCATAAAGCTATTAGACATCTTGTTTCCTGATCGCTCCAGGGACGGGAATCTAACATTTCTAACGTTAACTTTCTTTCCTACTGTTGTCCTCCGTTTAGCTTAACGTTCTGAGGGGTGTGGTTTTCGCGGGCAGAGGTCAGGGGTCAGGGCGGAACGATGATGTTTGGCAGGTACAGATGCCAGCACATTGACGGATTGTGTTTACACCTAGTAAAGATCCGAACACAGTGTGAGCCAGACTACCTCCAGACTACAATCCGATCACAACCTATTTACACCTTGCATTAATATGCATTTTTTATTATCCGGATGACTTATCTAGATACAGATCGCATTTTAATACCAGGTGTAAATGGGGTCTCAGGCAGACTATGTGACTTACCAAGCAGACACGCACAGATTAGTACTTGGCTGGTCAGTTGGTGACAATGAAGAAGGCTGTGGTTGTGGACTTCCATGTGCTAGAGGTATTAGGAGAATAGGCCCAGCCTGCTTCAGTATCACCACATGAGGACTTGAAAAGGGCTTTGTGTAGCAGCTGGCTGTTGAAAAGGGGTTTTGGGAACCAATCGGCTGCAATCTTAGGGTGCTTTCACACCTGGATTGATTGGAGACGTTGTTCCGAAACAAAGGGGCGTTTTCCTTTTGGCTCGGTTTGTTTGGTGATATGTGAACACAACAATTGCACTCTGAATTGGAACAAAACAACCGAGCCGAGATCGTTTGTAGTGAGACCCATGAACCGGAACAAATCAATGTGTTGGTTGGCAACCGACGCTAAAAGATCGCTTTTCAACAGCTTCAGCAGCGTATTTTGCTGCGGTATGTTGTTGTGGTTGTATTATGTAGGCCTACTGCTGGCGAAGTTTTTTTACTTTGTGCGCCGCGGCTCGACGGAGCGTTCACAACCCCAGAGTGGCCTTTTATTGTGGCCAGCCTATGTGCACCTGCTCAGAGTATCTCTCAAAAAACTGCCTGCTGCTGCCAGAAACAAGGTTGATGAGAGTACTGAGACTGAATCAAAACAGTAAACGGTTGGCTGTAAAAACAAAACAATGAGCTGAGAAAGGTTAAATATCTCCAGAGAACTGAAGAGAATTGCAGAATTGGTGATATTTTTTGTCTCACTAGGAACAACCTATTTCACATTTGACAATGTCATGTGACCCATTGTTGATACAGTTGATTGACTGATTAGTGCAGCTTTATGAAACATGACACATGATGCTCAAAGTACACTCCAAAGTGCACTTTGTTAAAGACACTGTTTTTACATGATCTCCAAAGGCCATAACTAATGCTTTGGTCACTACAGTCCATGTGTCAGCCACAACAAAATAAATGCAAGTTACATCAGAGTGATGAATAAGCAGATGCAGAGTGTGACGCATGGAGTGAGGCAGGAAGAAGATCAGTGTCCAAGAGAAAGACTGACAGACAGGAGGGGAGGGGGGAGAAGGAAAGAGGAGAGATAAATCAGTTGAATGACAGAACTTTGCTGAGAAAGCTGTGAGTTCAGCAGCTTCTCCTCTCCTCCTCTCTCTCTGATGATGCAGACCCTGGAGGAAGCTGAACTCTGCTTTCCACAACTCCTCAACACCTCCTGCAAGAAGCACATTCGCCCTCAGTCTGAGGCAACGCTAATTTACATTGTGTTGTCCTCCATCTCTCTGCTGACTGTGGCTCTCAACCTGCTGGTCATCATCTCCATCTCCCACTTCAGGCAGAGATAAATGTCTTAGCATTGATAATGTTTTGTTGTATTGAGATTTGAGCATTACATTCTGGTCATTTGATGATACTTTTGTTTATTAACAGTGCTTACAACAACATCATTTACTATCTAGATAGAAATGCAGTGTGAACTGTCATTACTGCTTTTATAAAACAACTCCTTTTACTACTCCTAACTACTATTGGTGATAATGATGTCGGTGTTTGTAACATTCACAGTGATCATATTCTCTCCTTTCAGGCAGCTCCACACCCCCACCAACCTCTTCATCCTCTCTCTGGCTATCTCAGATTTCCTCGTGGGCCTCCTTGTGATGCCGTTTCAAATCCTCTTAACAGAGTCCTGCTGGCTTCTGGGTGACCTGGTGTGTGCTCTATATTACCTTTTAAACTTTATCACTCTATGTGCCTCAGTGTTTAACATGGTGCTCATATCAGTCGACCGTTATGTGGCTATCTGTGACCCTCTGCACTACTCCACCAAAATCACTGCAAAGAGAGTTCAAATCTGTGTTTTCTTGTGTTGGAGTTACTCTGTTTTCTACAGCGTTATGTTTTTATATGATAACCTGAAACAACCAGGCAAGTTTAATTCCTGCTATGGAGAATGTGTGATTAACATAATAGGAACTGCGGACCTTGTTTTAGGCTTCATAATTCCCATCACTGCCATCACTATTCTGTATGTGAGAGTGTTTGCGGTGGCTGTATCTCAGGCTCGTGCCATGCGCTCCCACATTACAGCAGTCACACTGAAGCGTTCAGCAACTGTAACTGTTAAGAAATCTGAGCTGAAAGCAGCCAGGACTCTTGGTGTTGTTGTTGCTGTGTTTCTCACGTGTTACTGTCCATATTATTGTGTCTGTCTATCACTGGTAATAGGTTCTTCAACTGAGGCACTAATGACTTTTGTGGCATTTTCCAACTCCTGTCTAAACCCTGTGATCTACGCCTTTTTCTACCCCTGGTTTAGAAAATCTGTCAAACTCATTGTTACACTTCAGATACTGCAGCCTCACTCCTGTGGGACAAACATACTGTAAAGAGAGACTGTGGAGTGACTGACACGAGACACATTAGCTTTTCTGTGAAGGAGGAAATGTGTTTTTATGTGCTGTTGCTGAGTCACTGAAGTGAAGAGGACTCAGTCTGAACAAATACACAAATATTATTTTTTATCTTCTCTATTAATGTTGTGCACATGTATGTATTGATGTGACAATCTCTGTTGTATTTTTTTTTATCACAGTTCATCAAGAGATGGTTATTCATTTATTGATTATGTGATCTTTGTGGGAGAGTTTCTCCTACAGAAGGTCTTTGAATAATTATTCACAATAATAATCATAAATATCACAGTGAAAAAACTAAATGGTTCATGGCTAATCTACAGTTTCAGTTTCATACTGAATAGTTTAATACTCATACAACACTTTCTTTCACTTTTTTATTTCTAATGTTTAGTGTTAATCACCATCTAACTTAGTCAGTTAAGAGCTACATTTAGCCTTAGATGGTAAATGAATCTCACACATCTCTTCTCAAGCACACTTAAGGTGGTTATTCAATTTATATCAGAAGGATTTTATTTTACATTTGTTGAAAAACCTCCCGACACAAAAATTAAATATATCCAGTAACTGTGGGTGTGGCAGGACTGTATTAAACCTACCAGCTGTCTACCTGTTCACATTCTTCCTAGTTTCTCTAAGCTTTTCTAACCAAGCTTTAAGTCCAAGCTGGGTCACCATGGCTCCTATCTCGGCTCTCTGTCCTCTCCTCCTGGAACGATCACAGTGCCCACCATTGATCCTGGTCTGATCGATCTGGCTAGGTGGATCTCATATAGCATATTTCATGTTGGTGCTGCTTTTGCTGAGTCACTGAAGTGAACTGAACTGAACAAATACACAAATGCTTTTATTTTTATCTTCTCTCTATTAATGTTGTACACATATATGTATTGATGTTATTAACTCTGTTGTATCTTTCTTCATTGCAATTCATGAAGAGATGCCACAGCAGTTACCGATTATATGGTCTTTGGAAAAGGGGCTCTCTCTGTCTGCTACAGGTCTTTGCGTTATTATTCACAGTGATAATTAAAATCACCACAATGAATGGAAACACATTTATTTATATTCAATATTCCAATGCCAATAAAGTCAAACTTAGCCAGATATTCCTCTACGTTTGTGTCATATTTTTGAACTAACATGCCTCTGGAATTCTTCTGATTTATATTAACACCAGAAATTATCAGTAAACATGGCTACATTTTCATATAAACACTTAGTAGGGTTTTTTAGATTTATATATATATTACATATTTATTTTTAAAATTATGTGGGTAAACCCACTTGTTGCATGAGGAAAAAGATTGCAGTTCCTGTGATAAATAAAACTTCATTATTTTTATTTTAACAAATAAATTCATTAAATAAAAATAAACATTAATGACATCATATTGTAAGTCTGAGAAACATCTTAAGTTGTTGTTCTTATTTAAATGAAATCATAAAGAAAATAAAAAAGAGGAGTAAGATGTTTGCCTGTTATAATCTACTGTAGCAGTTTGAGCTACATGTTAGTATAAAATAATATGATAATACACACATGCTTGCAATCCATTGATACAACTGAATTAGATAAGTTGTGTACTAAACCATGGACTGTAAAAGGTTGGAGTAAACAAAATCCACATTGAGATCACTGAGACAGAAATGCAGATTATACATGAGGTCATTTGCTAGAGGTGGAAACTGGTTAATGGAATATCTTGGGCAGAGATAACTAAAGAACATAAAAAACATATTTTGGTGTTGCCAATGTTCCTGAACATGCAGCACTGTGTGCAGCATGCATCACAGACAACAAGGCAATCAAACTGATTAATATGTGCTAAAGACTGGAGGAAGTTTCTATATGTACTTGCTTAATGATAATAATTGAATGATTACTGTATTGGTGCCACACCATCACTACAGTTCAGACCAAATTAACCCACAATGGGGCTCTACAGCAAAATGAGCTGTGGACCAGGGCATTATGGGATATGTGAGGGCAAGCAGGAAGTGGTTCCCGGGCGGCAAAACAATAATGGAGAGTTCACGTCCAGCTCACAGTTTGTCTCACATGTTTATATTGTTTTGAGAACACAGCATGGTGTCAGAAGTGCTGTGAAGACTGTAACGTGCTTTGGCACGGGAAGGGAAACTAAAGATAAAGGGACAGAGTGAGTGAAAGCAGCGTGAAGGAGTTAGCAGAATGGCTAACATGCGGCGCTACGTTATGCATCCTGCCACCGGAGCCCTTTGATTTTTGTAAGCCACACAAGTGCACAAGGTGGATAAGGAGGTTAGAGAGGTTCCACCAAGCAAGCACTATGACAACAAGCTCTGACGAGAGTTAACACAATTTTCAGAACAAAACACCAAAAGATTCCCAGTGCTACAAATCTAGACGCTTACCTTACCCTAAGCATGATGCCCAGCAAAGGGGCGGACTGACTGGTGTGCTGGCATGGTGGTTGTGCCAAAAAGAGACAGTTCCAGGGTGCCTCTATGTGTGAATCTGACAGCCTTGAATCAGTATGTGTGCCGTGAAAAGTACATTCTACCATCAGTCGAACAGAGCCTTGGAATGCTGGGGAACAAATCTTCAGCAAACTGGATACCAACATGGGGTTCTGGCTAAT
This sequence comes from Lepomis macrochirus, assembly GCA_024633595.2. Lineage (NCBI taxonomy): Eukaryota > Metazoa > Chordata > Actinopteri > Centrarchiformes > Centrarchidae > Lepomis > Lepomis macrochirus. The sequence goes on along the minus strand of JALXJV020000014.1, from coordinate 8,000,860 downwards.
CCCACTGTCAGAGGAATCAGCCAGGTACACAACCTTCATTACACCCTTTGAGCGGTTTCACTTTAAACGTCTTCCTTTTCCTAGGCTGGGCGTAACAACACTATTGTGTATGTGGAAAGGAAAGTCACTTTGGACAGTAGATACTGTCACGCTCGCCTGTAACATCACGCATGTCCACTGAGGAAAAAGAGCTGATGGAGAGCACCAATATCTATGTAGAGAGTCTACCTGTCAGCCCTATATATGTGGCAAAAATGTAAGACCAACTTAAGGCTGACAGTGTCTCTTCTCATGTTATGGAGATTAGAGATTGCATAGCTATTTCACACCTGGTTCACTGACATCATCGTCCATCTAAAGTCAATGTTCGTTCACCATGGCATTTCAGAGGTCCTTATTTCGGCCTCAGTTTTCTGGACAAGCTTTCGCTTCCTTTGCTGATTCATATGGGCTTCAGCACATCACAAGCAGCCTGAGGTTTCCACAAAGTAATGTAAAAGCAGTAAGGGCTGTTCGGACTGTGCACTCAGTCTCAACTTCTCTGTCTTTGCACTCATTGTGCAAGGGCTCTCAGTGTCCCGACACCAGGTGAAAGAGTATGAGTAACTGATTCAAAGTTATCCGGGACTGTGCCTCAGCACCACTCTACGCCAAGGTCTTACTTGCTGGATCTACCTGAGGGCTGGTGAGACGCAACCATCAGCACCTGCTACCTCTACACACACTGCACGAGTCAGAGGGTTTTCACCATCACAGTAAAGGGCAGAGCTAGCTCCGGAGCAGGCTCTCATGTCACCTATTACAGCATACCAAGTTCCATCCAAGTATTTCAGTTAGTTTAGTTTTTTCTCCTCCTCTCATCTAGTACAGTCCCAAACGGTTCTGTATCTGCAGACGGTCTAAAGGGGCCAAGTAAGCAGAGCAACAACGGAGGCTCATGCTCAGCAGAGCAGGTAGACTGTTTAAATATATTATGAATTCTCTTCGCGTTGGGCCGAACAACGCCCCTTAAATTTGATATAAGCATATACCACGGCCTGTCGTGAGCTCTTGCTTATGTGTTTATATTATTATTATCATTGTTTCAGCTGACACAGCAATATACAAAAAAGTCTAATAGACATGTAGAGCAAATGTTTTGCAGATTATGACCATTTTTCATGTAGTGACTTATGAGATGAACTGACTAGAGAGAGAGATGATGGAGACGTTGCCACCACCAGAACTACAGCAGGACCTTAGTTAATGGAGAAAGGGTTTTCCACTCTTGAAGATGTGGAAGACAAGTTTGGCATCCTGTCAGTTTCCAAGATCTGCCACAACAAGAGCTGATGAAGCAATCAACCTCACTTGCCATCAAAGAGCATGACAACTTTTGAATGGTTGAAATAAATACAGTACAGCTCACGGAAATATACTTTGGTATGGCTCTGCAGATCAGTGCACTCACGCAGTTACAGCTGAGAGGAGTTTTTCAAAGTTAAAACATACCTAAGGTCAACTGTAGCTCAAGAATGCCTCAGTGGTTTGGCTGTAACGTATATTTACCATGAGGCATTAATCACATGCTGATGTGACTTTGCAGCAAGAAAGTTTTGTACTGTAAACCAGAAGAAGAAGACGTCAAGTGTAATGAAAGGGAGTGGAATGTAAATAGTTCTCGAGACAAAGTGAATTTGTTTCTTTTTATTTTTTTGCATATTATAAATGGGAATGGGTTGAGAGAACACTTACTGTTGTACTTTCTTGATAACAGTGGTTCAGTAGCGTCCTTCATTGTGTCCTTCAGAGTGGGATTACTGGTTTGAACAACTGTGTTAATGTCTCCACCTAGTGTTAATTGAAATGCAGAACATTTTCTTTGCAGAATTGAAGATTTTTTAGCAATGACATAGAATATGCAGATTATACAAGTATTAGTTTTTCACAATTGATAACAAGCATTTTTCAGTACTGAGTTTACTTTTTCAAAACAGAAGCTTTCAAAATTCACAAATACTTTTCTTACTCAAAGTCAACCACCAGAAAAAACAAGTGTGTTCACAGCCAATTTTGTAAATGCTCTCCTAGTCTTTTCAAAACTGATACATTTAACTTCAAAACCATACATACATTCAAATGGACAGCAATTTACAATTACAAACCCCATTGAAATACATTCAAAATCCTAAAAAAGATGGTTATGGAGACAAGTAGTGAAAAAATATTGATTGAAATTGTGTAAATGATACCATCGACAGGTCATTCCCATCTCAGTTAGAGCCCTGCCCTGTTGTTTTCACCTAGTGATCTCATTACCACCTATAAAAGGAGACATCTTTGAAATGTTTTGTTACACCTCCACTTCAAAAGTACTGAGAGGAAGAGGATTCTGTATGCGTGGTAGAGTAAGACAACAGCAGAGATGACCAAGACCTGTAGTCTCTAATTTCATTTAGAGAGTCATGGAGCTGGAAGTTCAAACCACGTTTTTATCTATGTGGACTTGGCCAAAACATGCCGGCGAGGACGCAATTTGATTGGCAAAAGAGCTAAGGTAGGTGTCCCAGGCCAAAGGGGTGCCAGTGTTACCATGTGCAGTGATATCCTCTGATGGAGTGCTGCTACACAGATGCAAGAGACTGATGAACCAAATTCATCATCTCACATCTCCACACTCTTGAAGAAAGCTCAAACCACTGTATTTCTTGAGAAAGCTTAAGAAGGCCAAATTCCTGTGTCAAGTTCTTGTCAGCTTTTACAGAGGAGCAATAGAAAGCATCCTGACTGGAAACATCACAAACTGGCATGGGATGTGCACGGCCCAGGACCAGAGGGCTCTGCAGTGGGTGATCCAAACTGCTCAGAAGGTCATTTTCCCATCTTTGGTTTGGTTTCAGGACATGCTGTTTTAGTTGTAGTTACCTTTTTTTCTTGCACACACCCTTACATACACTTACCTATGTTTACAATCTCTTGGTGATGCAGCCACAAGCTGCTAGCTAACGCTACAGTAGCTTGGACCTGCCGCTGTTTGCTTCCTAACGTTCAATCTAGATTTATTACCTTTTACCATAGACTGTATAGGTTACTGATGGGTACACAGCTTCTCCACCTCTCAGTCGCTTTAACTAACGTGATCCACATAATATTACAACCCAGAGGAAGAGCCATCCACTAACACTAGTTACATTAAAGTTACTTACTGCGGTCTAACTGTTATAAAGTGTGACACAGTCTTATAATATTCAGTCCAGCTCACTACCCATTTCATTATCATCCAGTACATGTAGCTGTGCTGACATTGCTGAGCCTCCGGTGACAGATTCACAGATAGTAAAGATAGTTACTGAAAAGCAACAGACGAGATAACGATGTAGCACTTCGGCTAAATGCAGTAAATGTACCGTGATAATGTAACGAGCGTGAATTAGTTCAACCTGCAGCTGATAAAACTATTACTGTAACGTTGCAGTGGGAGTTTCCCTGAGTTTCCACCATGTTGTGTGAAGCTGGCTCCCCACCTGTCTATAGCCGCTCTCACTTTGCCTTTTTTCGGGAGTACTGTGCCGATATGCCGGTGTCTCGCTGCGCTGAATGAAGTAACGTTACAGCGCCGGTGTTGGTCCGCCTCTAAAACGGGAACCTTGAAATAACAGAGCCTGAACATATCTGAGTGAAAAGCCACAGCCGGCACCCTGGTGTTCCTGCGTTTATTGCAGGATTTCTGTATGAAAGCGGTTGTGTTTCGGATTATGCTCACTCATGTGTTCAAGCGAGCACGTGTACGTGCACACGCCTGGTTGCAATCTTAAAACCACACCGCTAGTGGCCGCTGGAAACTACATAATGGCCCTTTAATTTTAATTCAAAATTTGGCTTATTTTGGGCCTAAACATACTTATATGTTGCCATGTGTCTCCTTTTTTGTTGTGGCCACTTGTGCCAGGTCATAGCAAGGGAAAGTCCCTACCACCAAAGATGGTGGATATCCCATCCGTCCCACTAGAAAGCCAGCAGCTGAGGCAGGAATCATATTTCAGCCAGTCGTGTAGTTCCACTGACATAAGGGTCTACTACGCACAAATTTGTGGTAGACGTTTAACTGATTGGGAAAAACCCTTTTTTTATCATCATTTTTCAATCAAGCTAAGTTCTGTGTGTCTAGGATGAAGGGCCTACAAGTTTTGTTTCGTTACACAACCATGTGCTGTATAAGGAACTACCTTGAAACTGTCTTCAAATAAGGAATACGGAGACTTGCTAGAGAAATTTATCCCAATTACAATGCATGCTTGCTGACATATTCTAACTCAGTTTGATGTGTTGAGTAAACTTCGACATGATGTTAATTCATTACGTTAAGTCAAGTTCTGAATGTGATAAGACAATTTAAATACTCTTACTTGAAACTGACATATTGATCAAGAGATATGAGACTGTCAGGTATCAAGTGAAGGTGTAAAGTTGGTTAAGTCTTTTGGGACACTGAAACGCTAATAATAAAATTCTGGTAAAACTTATTTATGCCAAAGAATATAGGTCTTTCTACACGTACACAGACATATTTATCATGTAGTCGTCAGGACTTCCTTTAGCAGGGTTTTTATGTAAAATTTAAAAGTCTGCAGGCAAAAAACGGGAGCAAACAAAAAGTGAGGAGAGAAAGTGTTTGCTCCAAGCTGAAAATAAGAGAATTTCATAGTAAGCAAAAAAAATATCAGAGACCGTAGTAAAGAGAAAAAGAGGACTTAAAGACCGGAAATAGAGAAAGTCAAAAAGAACACCACGATCCTTCCATATTCTCAAAAACATCTAAAAAGAAATATACCAGACTGTTTGAGTTTATGCAAAATTTTTATTCCAAAACCAAAATCTCAACTAGAGCATTTACAATGTGCAAAACTTTATATAAGGCATCAACTTTTAATACTTAAAATAAACACCTCACATTTTAGTGAAATGATTTGATAAATTGTGCTGAGACACATATATACAGTATGTATGTACTTCTGGTTTTTTAACATTGTTGAATTATATTTAATGTCCATAAAATTTATTTTTACAGAATAACAAATTACTTTTAAAAAATTGGATGATATTCAGATGTCATCCAGTTAAAAAACAATCAGCTTCAGGATTCCTAAATTTTAATCATACTGAGGACTCCCACGCAGATTCACAGGTAGATATGTTATTGTGCAATTTGCTGAATTACATGATTGGAAGTGTCAACAGTGTCCACAATGAACCCCACATTCATGGGATTCATGAAGTTCGAATCAGTCCGTGAGTTTAGCCATCCTGAGACTGTCCTGAGATGAAGAAAATATACATGTGCTTTTTTTAAAACTACGTAGATAACATTTGGAAGACGAGATGGCTGAGGACAAACATAGAAAAGAACTTTGATGGAGAGGTTATCTGATTTGCAGTCTGCTTTGCTCCATTTGGTGTCAAACGTCTAGATGAAACACCCTTCAGCAAGACCTCCACTGGGTAATGGTCACTGACCTCTAGTGCCTGAACAGAAACCACAGAAGAAACACGTTACAAACCTCAGAGCTCATTATTGTTTTAGTTCAGTCTGTCAAATTGTTTTACATTTACATTGACACGCATACACACACAGCCCTTACCTGCTCCTCTGTGAGGCTGTATTCCTCTTGGAAGTTAAATGGTTTTGCTGAAAGAGGCACAATTGCTGTGGCAAACCTTTCCCCATTCACAACAATCCTGATGTAACATGCAGAATGAACAGACAAAGAAGACATTTTAATGATGTTTTCTGAAATTGTTTTCATTTAAAATATTGAAGCATGTTAAAGAGGTAAATCCCGGTCACACCTGCATTTAAAAAACAGCATCAACAGTGGAGTTAAAGATGCCAGATCACTTAACTCAGTTATGAGAAATTGCAGCGTTGATATCAGATGAATGGTTTATAGCCCGTTGTGAGACAGGAGGCGATGATGCACATACAACGTTTGAATAAACTGCCATCCAGAACGATGGATCTGGTGCTACTTTCTTGTTGGAGCAGGCCTTAAAGGACCAGTCTCAGACTTGTATTCCAGTTGTCTAACAACATCATGGAAAGGATCCCAAAAAGTGACTCCCGGGAACACCCCTTGTTTTTAACAAGAAACAGAAGCCTCGCTTAAGGACAATTCTCGCTCTGAAATCTCTGGCGAGTTGTTGCAGGAAAAGAGGGGGAAGAGTTTGTTGTCAGGCTTTTTCCTGTATTGAGACATTTTGGCACCCCTAAAGAGGTTTTAGTGAGCGCCAAACTAACAATCACCAGAGCCAAAATGATCAGAATAGAGGGGAAAAAGCACTTTAAATACCCTCCCAGTGTGTTTTAATAGCCATCTATCAAACAACCATTGAGCAAGCAGAACCTAATAGCGCTGTTAGGGACATTAAAAAAAGGTTGACAACCTACAGCAAACTTTGGAAATGTTGAATTAATTCTGTATGCAGTGTTATTATTGACAACTCATTGCCTTTGCTGTATGCGTACCAATCATGCTTACTGTTAAGTGTTAACTGTCAAGTTTCCTGTTAAAAACAAAAGGTGTCACTCGTATGGATCCTTTCCATGATTCTGTCAGGCAAACAGTGTATAGGTCTGAGCCTGTCATTAGTAATTTCAACAAAAAACATGTGAAAATAGGGCCCAGGTGTAGACTAATACTGAAATTATATATTTAAGGAATGTCGGTTCACCTGTCGTAGGTGCAGGAGGTGGTCGATCGCACAGTGGTGTCAGTCTTATCGGGAATGAGCCAGACGAGGTTCTTGTCGGTAATCAGACGGACATTCTTCTTGTTCTTCTTGGCAAGGTAACCACAGTCAGCGTTGAAGTCCCCGAGAAGCATCACATTCTGCTCATACGCACACACACACACACACAACAGCGCTGATGGTAAGACTACACTTTAACTAACTTACCGTATATTTTAAAAGTGTCTCCAATTTTAATTACCATTAACATTCAGCAAAATGAGCCTTTACCTCAGTTTTCCACATACTCTTCACATCTTGCAATACGTCATACAGTGCATCAAGCTCCTTGGTGGTGTTTGTTGGAGTGGTGTGCTGAGGTATGAGAACAAACTCCTTTATCGCTGCAAATATAGATGGGGGTTGGAGGGAGGAAGCATGCAGGGGGAGGTGTTTATATGCCTGAACATCACCACGCTTTTAAGTATCTTAGATGGAATCCAGAGTGGAAGAGGACCCACCTGTCTTGGGGGCTTTGAAGCGGACAACAAAAGGCTCTCTGGAGAAAGCATCAACATCTCCTGGTCGATTATCTGGGTACTGATACTGGCCAGTGACTGTCACTGTCTCAGTCCTGCAGGCAAACAGTTTGTAACTTCAACATTACTGATTGTACTTATGCTTAACATTTTGGTATATGGAGCGACAAAGTGGCACAAGCATAGACACACAAGGTTCAAGCTCACCTGTACACAAACACATACTGCTCCTGGTAGTCCCCCCTGCCCAGTCTCCCACTGGCCACAGATTCATATTTATATTCAATGTCATGGCTGAATATTAAAGAGATCACAGACAGAAAAGTGTTAATAGAACAACGGCTGTGTTGCACTGTACTGATGTGACAGTGCAGTCACATCAGTACACACTGTGTGTGTGTGAAGGCGAGTGATTACTCACCTGTTAAGGCGGTCAACCAACAGTTGTACAGCTTTCTCTTTACTGTCTCTCACTTCTTGAAGTAAACACACATCACAGCGGGTGATGATCTGGAACAGATCATGGAAATGAAAAAGGGTTAGGGATATGTGCTTGGCCTGCATTTGCATGAGTAATTGTGGGCGCTATTTTTGAGTCCAGTATCCATTTCTTATAATACTTCCATGGTCTAGGCTAGCAAATCTAATATTTTGTAATAGTATACATTGCATTGATAGACTGTACCGTATGATTGTAACAGAATAAGTAATGCTGCATATTACAGTTCACACATCCAATATTTACTTTATAATTACAGTAAAATGGGTGAATTGCACTGTAATGTAACACATTTTAGATATTTTGTTTTAATAGCAATGAACTGTCACTGAAAGCCTATTATTACTACAGGGAATGTTGACATGTCAAGAGATGAATTGATGTATAAGCACCTCCCACTATTCGTTGCTTTTGTTTTTTTGTTTGTGAGTAAAAGTAAATGTGTTGGGCCCTTTACTCGTTAATGAGCTGATAACATGACACAGTATATGACACGTATTAGTAGTTATATATAACTAATATATGAATATATAGTATAATTATCATATCAGTTTGAGTCATCCGATGGATTGGATCCCAATACCATATTACTGTTTTCTAGTATTTTACCATTATTTTATCAGCAGACATATATTTCAGAGCTAGCTGTAAAGGTACACACTTCTTCCCAGGCTTTGCTTAATGTTTGTACCACAGCAACAATGATAATGTACACTACATTAAAAATATAACTTTTCTGAGCAAATCATCATTCTACCATGAGCTAGTCTCACTCCAAAATCAACAGTTACCTTGTTTTCTCCAATTTCCCTGTCTTGTTAACCAGTAATGACATTACTGTACCCTGCATATATCTGACAATTACCCGGTAATACTTCTTTTCCCTCTAAACTTACCTTTTACTTTACCCACAGATCATTTTATTATTGATACCCTGCATATATGCTTAATATTGCCACAGTAATTTGGGGGCTATAATTTAAAAGGGAATAAATGAAAACATTTGCCCACTTATGTTCAAGACAGAGGTTAAATATCAAAGGATCTCAGCTAATCCATCTGTCTTTGTGTTACCCTGGTAAGAATTTGCATGACATTGCTCTTCTTGGACTTGGAATCCCCATAGTGGTGGAGGTTGAAGGCACAGATTCTAAACTCTGAAGACCCTTCGACATCGCAGGCGTCCATGAAGAAGGAGAGTAGGAGGAGGGAGGAGGACCTCATGGCACAGATCTGCAAGAGAAAGCGGTGAAAACAAACAAGCACAAGGATGATAACATTTGATTAAACATCTACAGTTTAACACAAAAAAATGCATGAGCAACAGTAACAGTATAAATATACTGTGGATTACAAATCTGGTGAGTTGCATCAGACAGGCCAAATGAGACAAAATGCGGGTAAAAATACAAGTTCTTCAGTAAACCAATGAACCCATCATGACTACATACAGAAGAGTCTAAGACAGATCAATGGCATAACACTACCTTTATGCATTGTGTTTGTGGTTTAAAGATTAACTGCAGAGTAAACACTGGTCTCGTTGCTATCAACGATCAGCACTTGCGGTGGAGCTTCCTGTTTTACTAATGTTTTATTTCCACTTAACTCCTCAGGACGACTTAGATCTGGAAGGCTAGGGTACGGTTTAGCCAATATTTAACTTAGCTAGGTAATGTTCTTTTTTGAGGGAACTAAAAATAACAAATAAATACTTTCTTGTTCAGGGTTAAATAAGAATATCACTTCCACTGTTATATTTGTTCCTAAAGTATGCCGCTAAAGCTGGTTGGTGATTAGCTTAGCTTAGCATAAAGACTGAAAGCAGGGGAAACAGCTAGCCACATCACATACTAAGTAAAAAAATTTAAAAAAATACTACCAACTGCAAATACTACCAAGTTCATTAATTTAGGCACATATTTTGTTTATTTAACTCATACTTGATTAGAAATGTAAAAGTGACATATTGTGGTTATATAGGGAGTTGCATGCTAGCAGTTAAATTCTAAACTAATCGCCTCCCGACTCCAGCTTCATCAGCTTATAGACGTGAGTAATCTCATCTCTCAGCAAGAAAGCCAATAAGTGTCTTTCTTAAAATGTCATCTATTCAAACAATGTTAAACTTTAAAAATAAAAGCAAATGTAAAAACAGATTTTGGGCTTTGAGTGATTTGGTCAGTTGATACAGCAGCTGCTCATATCAAATGAAAACAGTTTCCAGAGTAATTTGATTAATGTGAAAGTGTTTCAGTCCTGATCAACCAGAGTTAGTAATTAACATGAGTACCATGAAAAGCCCACCACAGAGACCACACACTCACACATGAGGTCTTTTGTTTAACCAGACAGAAACATGAAAACAAAGACCTGATCAGGGGGCAGGAGAGGCTTCATGCTGCTCTACTCATTTAATGTTATTCAGGATGAGAAGTAAAACAAATGTGATGTCATAGTAACTATGGGGAACTTTATTACCATAACACTGTGGTTTGCTGTTGCTAGTTACACTTCTGTTTTTTTTACTTAACTATACATATCTGTTCCATATCTATGTACATGATTAAAGTTGGTACCATGCTTTGTCCCCGGTTTAACAACTGTTTGGCTGTTTGACACATGTGTTTTGTTTGTTTTCTGTCTTCACCTCTTTCTCTGTCTTTCTGTCTTCGTCGCACTCATAGACACACACTAACATAGAGACATCTCAGGTTACAAGTCACGTTCAGCAGTAAGAGTTATTTACTGGACTCACCCTTTAAAAGAATAAGCAGTCAAACTGAAGCAACAGCAACACACCAGCTTGTTAGTTCTTGGACTTGTAGGGTGTCTTTGTTTCTTGAACCCTTCTCTCTTGTGAAACTCGGATCTCGTCTATCGAGGGTGTTTCCTGTGGGAGGGACTTCTCAGTGCACAAGAAGTCTAACCTCAGATTATAGTAAGTATTGTGCTGGCAAGAGAGCTTCTTCTGTTTATAAGTTTAGTTTACTTAGCTCAGTTTGTATCTTAAATTTAGTGGCATAGAAATAAACCTTCAAGGTTGCACTCTGTGTATCCAAAAATAAGTTCCGACTCAGCTGTCATGGGAAGCTAACACACATTACTGAGTGGAGCAGGAGTGTAGATATAACCATTGATCGCAAATGACAGAAAACAAATATAAATTATACTTATTTAGTATAATTATAGTATATAAGGAGATGTTAATGTGTAAATGTTTCTCATAATGAACTCCAATGTAGCAATTTGTACAATTTAACCAGTAAAATGTTTTCTTTTTGTTTCAGTTATCTCATCCAAAGCTCTCCCTTCAGTGCAAAAGCAAATACCATTTTGCCACTTACTTTCTCTGATTTTCTCTCACAATTTCTCAAACAAACACACACACACACACACACACACACACACACTGTTGACCACAAGTAAAAGCAATTCACATGTCACCACATTGCTTCCACCTTCTGTGCAGTTTTGAAAAACGGGCGGGAGGAGGAGGGGTATGTGGTTGGGGTGGGGGTCGTTAGAAGAGAAACAGAGTGGAAAAACTGAATCAGACAACATTTTGCTCAGATGTCATCTCATCACGTATTGCAGAATTTTAGAATTACATTACTCCAACTCGTAATTCACACATTGATATGTTCTTTTATTTTTAATCTGTAGTCTTTTAATTAAATCAAAGCACAACAACATGAAAAGTCCTGCCACCACCAAACACAGATACAGAGACTATGACATTCCAGTCTATTTACTCACTGCAGCATTTTCTGCAGCAGACCTCTGAAACACGGCATCAAAATAATGTTGATTCACTTCTCCTTAATAAGTAAAGTGAAGTATCAAGCTAATAAAACAATGTTAAATCTGTTATTTTCAGCTGGTCCTGGACTGGTACCCCAAACTAAGGAAAGAAAATATTTTTTAAATTGATCTTCAAAAGATATCTATATTTGCAGCACAGAGATGGATTAAGAATAAGAAGATTGTGTTCTCCACAAAATAATCATGTGCGAGTGTAGATCATTCAAACATAATGTAGGTCATTCCCATGAAAGTCTGTCGAACATCCAACATGGCCCATGGAATGGACGACAGAGTGATAGTACTCAACACACACCAGCAGAGGGTGCTAAAATAAAGGCCAAGCAGACTGTGGAGATTGTTTTGAGATATTACGGTCGTTACAGTACAGGTAAATCTTTTCATCTAGCATAAAGCGAACCATCAACTGTGTCTCCCTGCTCCTCCTAATCCTTTAGAATTAAGTTTAGTCAGCTCACCAACACAAATACACAGAGCATGACTCAGCACCAATTTACTTTAGAATATGTAGGGGAAAAAAACTCATACAGTGTCATGTTTTAGATTTTAAGAAAATTGGCTTTGGTTTGACAGACTAGATTGAAAAGGGGAAGAACTTTAGATCTCCGTGCTTCTCTGTGTTTGCTTTAAGTTTTGGTCACATCTAACAGTGCCAAACTTTTTCAAGCAGACACGTGCAATATCAATATCAACCACAAGGAATATGCAGGCTGCGTTGGACAGCATGGTGATGGTGATGGCACTCGTAGCACACCTGAAAGGTCCTACATTATAACCAGCTGAGTCTGAATCCAATCAGTAGCTGTACAATTACTATAACGTTGCATGATCAACAATAAACCTGTAACCTGTTTGCAGCCACCGTTAATGAATAAGCAGGACGTAATTGACCGCACCCAAGTTTGGCAAGTAAACAAACGCTCATTCATCTTAACGAACGACAGTCGGAGTTTACCTTCGTAGGTCGTATCTAAATGAAGAAGCAAGCTAACATGCTGAGCTAAATTGTTTACTAACCTCAGGTTACTAACCTATTTTGCGTTCAGCGCTTCTTTGTTTGGGCCTTGTTGTAAATTGCTGTATGAAGATTTAAAGGCAAAGTTTATGATGAGTGGCGGAGCAGCTGTGTTTGTTGTCCTCTCTCACGTGCGGCCGCGCGCAGCTGATACTACGTGAGGTCGCAGGTTATAGGTAACACAGGGAGGGGAATAACAGTAAGCTCATCAGACTTTCCTAAAAATAAACATTGTTCACAAGTACTGCACCGAATCTTAAGACTTTTGATGAGGACGAGTCTCCAGTCGAGTCTGAAGTCACTGTGTCTGCGTGTGTGTGACTTAAGTAAGTCCCAGTCTCAAAACTTGAGTCCCCATCTCTGCCATATATCAACATGTATTTCTTTAGGCCTACATTTAAGTTTTCTTAATAGATTAGATTCAGAAAAGTCTCATATCTTCAAGTTCTTTAGCAATTTAACATTCCAATAAAGTGGGACTTTTGCAAAAGAGACAGGCTCAAGGGCGTCACTCTGTGTTAAAAAATTGATGGGGACATAAGGGCTCAGATTAGGGGCGTGAAGATAAACGTGGGTCACGAGAATCTGGGTCTGGGGTCCTCCCCCAGAAAATTGGAGCAGTAAACACTTCATTTCCTGCAAGACATTTCCTAAACCTATTTACAGTAGAAATGTATTTTTTATATAATGGGAAACAAAACAAACAGCAGGCATGTGACAATTAATAAATATGAAAACAGAATATAATGTAGTAATCAGCAGCTTGTTTTTTTTGTAGGTTAAGTTACCTTTTTGGATGATGCACATTTGTTTCTTCTATATTTTAATTGCATTGCACGTCTCCTTATTGTGCAAATAAACCTTTCTCAAAGCATTTTCATTTGTTAGTCTTTTAACAAATGTTTTCAAAAAGTGACAAAATCAGACATTTTAAAAAGTGGTGGGAACTTGTCCCCAGTGTTGACATCTATGCATAGGCCTACTGTTCAAAAACGAAGCACCACAGGCCAAGTTATCTTCTTTTGTCAACTGGGGGGACTTGGGGGGTCTCATGACGTCAGTATTTCTATAAGCCTGGCTACAGTCCTGGTGATGATGGACACTGAATGGTATATTCAGTGTCAAATAAAGATACAAAAACAATCTGACTCTTCAAAGTACAGCAGCAAAGGAAGACACCCAGGTAAAATCTCACCCGTGCCACACTCCAGAGAGGCTCCACAGCTAGTGCTCAACACCAGAGCCCCCCAGGGCTCCATCCCCGACATGGAGAGAACTCTGTTGTGAAGTTTGTGGATGACACCACCATCATCAGCCGGATTTCAAACAATGATGAGGCTCCATATCTGGAGGAAACTGATAATCTTGCAGAGTGGTGCTCAGAGAACAACCTGCTCAACGTAAAACTAAGGAGCTGACAGTTGATTTCAGGAAACAGGAGATAAAAGACACACACTCCTGTCTACATCAGTGGCGCTGAGGTGGAGCAGGTGAACAGTTTCAGGTTCCTGGGAATCAGCACCACAGAAAATCTGGCATCTCCACGCTGGTGAAGAAAGCTCAGACGACTGTATTTCTTAAGGAAGCTTAAGAAGGCCAAACTCCCGCGCCAAGTTCTTGTCGCTTTTAGAGGAGCAATAGAAATCATCCTGACAGGAAACATCACAAACTGCACCTCAGGCCTGTCTGGAAACACCGACCGAAGCTGCTCAACATCCTCCTGGATCCATATTCAGGGATCCCCTCCTGTGTTGCTGTTCCCGAGCTTTCATTTTTACCCTCTTAAAGTTAGTTTTCCTTATCCATATTTTATCAAAGGTCTAAAGACCGATTTGTGATATTGGGCTATAGGTCAGGTTTTGCTTTAAAAGTAGTTTAATATATATTTTATACAGGTGACCTCCATTCAAGTTTTATCAGTTATGATTTGGGTGCATCAAAGTGAATAATTTTTTTGTATATTTGCATTAACTTCAGGTTCATTGGTGGACTTTTGTCTATACTAAATTGTATTTCTATTTTTTTGCTCATCACAAAAAAAAAACCTTTTAAATCTCAATCTATATAGTAAAAAAAAAAACCCACTAAAATCAAGTCTTAAGAGGTCTGAAGAGGATACTTCAGGGCTACACATTTAACCATGTTGTTTCAGTAACCATTGGTAAGTAAGAGCAATAACTTAAATTATATAGTTAACTCTCACCCAGGGTTTGTTACTGAACCGCTGAGCACTGATTTGAGTTTAGGCTTTCCTCCATGGTTGACCCCCCCGTTTAGTTTATCTACCACCAGAAGCAGTGGTGTAGTCTAGATTTTTCTAGTGAGTATACTGTGATTTTTTTATCCCAGCCTCATACTCCTCCGTCCCAGAGTGACGTCCCATGAGCACCACTACACTCACTAATACTTACAGTATGCTCTCCATTTATGTACATGTAATAGAGACCATTCTGTAGGACCTCTTATCAACAAAGCAGAGACTTTAACAGTCAATGACAGTTACAGGTGGGAAAGGGCGTCACTTTATGTTGAAAAGTGGGGCTTAGATTAGTTATTGTCAGATTCAGAGTCATATTAGTTGTGACACTTGGCATATCAGACATGACAATCCAAAATATTGGGGTCACAGGATCAAAACTACAAGCTATTTTAATAGTATTTTAAGGAATATTCATTGATAAATACACAATGGGGGGGTCCTCCCCCAGAAGATTTTGAGCATTAAACATTTAATTTCCTGCATTCTGGAGACATTTTCTGCACCAATTTATGGTGGAAATTTCTAATGTTTAGTGTTAATCACCATCTAACCCAGCAAGTTAAGAACTACATTTAGCCTTAGATGTTACATGATTCTGGTTTTATGCTGGTTCAATGCACATTTCACAGTGCAAGTTGCAACTATTATTAACAATAATGTAAAGCAGAGGCTTTTCAGTAGCAGTAATAATAAACACAGGCCACCAAAACTCATTCATTACAGAATATTAGCACTGAAGACACCAAAAGGGGTCCACATCCTCCTCATGTACTGTATCAGCTTAAATTTTTTTTAAAAAATCTGCTACTGCACACACAGTATCACTGATCCGCCACATTAACATTAGTTAACTAGTTACGTTAACAGTTCCGTTAATGATAGCGTTAATGATAACATAGGACATTTTCTGCGTTTTAGTAACTTTAATCTGCTGCACCTGCAGTGTCACCCGGAGCGGCAGCAGCTTTAGCTGCCAAAACACTGAGTGTAGTTTGCATTTGCTCACGTTTCACATCTCCTTCAGTGATTCACATTATTTAATTTCAAACTGTGTGGCGCCGAGTGACCGCCACACAGCGGTGTTGTTTGGTAGCTGACGTCAGATCCCGGTCACAGGCCACTGAAGCCGCAAACGTCAGTTCAGAGCTTCACAACACAAACTTATTTATGAATGAACGTGTGAAAGTTCTGTCACAAAACGATGTTGTTACGTATCATCTCGCTATTTTAAGTGGGCAAACGGAAATCTTTGACTATTCCTAGTGGGTATACGGCGTATACCTGCGTATCACGTAGACTACACCACTGACCAGAAGTACTATGAACAAATATATAGTCATAAGAGTTGTTCAGCTCCTTTCACAACAAATTCAATACTACTGTCTCAACATTTCCTGCACCCCAGGCCAAGTTTGGATACAGTGGGATAATGCAGAAACGCTGATCTAAAACAAAAATCAAAGCAATTCAACTTTTGTAATCAAACCCATTTTTATTGGTTGTGTGGTCAGAAAGCCTGCAGAAGCTCTAGTTGGCGTGCAGGGACTTCCAGCGGGACAGAGGGCCTCTGCTGGGAATGTACTTCACCCCACAGCCATCTGAGATCAGACGCTTCTCAGCCATCATGTCATCAAAGTCGCAGGCATTGAACTTGGTGAAGCCATACTTCTTGGAAATATGGATCTGAAGGGAGAACAATGACAGAAGTCAGAAAATGCAGGCATGTGTTCTGTACGACAGTATTAAGTTCAAAAAAAAAAAAAAAAAAAAAAAAAAAAAAAAAAAAAAGAGAAAGCCTGTGAAGGACCCTTAAATGAACATTTTGTCTCAGTGGTCCCTTAAAGAACTCAGCACCTCCCAGCTGAGGACATACACAACCAAAGAATTACTGTCTGCAGCCTTTGCACACCAGAACCGCACTGCAGCGAGACTAGTCGGCTTAATAAGCTGCAGAGCTGTGAGACAGCAGGTTACACCGCTAACTATTCGACACAAACTGCTAACTTAAATACATCTTCAAGGCTTTGAGTGTTTAGAAAAATGACATGCTCGTTTACCTTCTGGCGTCCAGGGAACTTGAACTTGGCTCTGCGCAGAGCCTCGACCACATGCTCCTTGTTTGAGGCCTTGGTACGCACAGACATGATCACCTGACCAATGTGCACACGGGCCACGGTGCCCTGGGGTTTACCAAAAGCACCACGCATTCCAGTCTGGAGCCTGAGAACCACAAGAAGGAGACAAGAACAAATATGATGAATACTGTGATACGGTATCAAATAGGGGTGGGGATTCGATACAGCATAGCGGTATTTTCCGTGGTAATATTTTATTGATACATGGAGGTCAAGTATCAATTATATGAACTGCACATGAGAATTTTACTTTTTAGTACTAAAATAATAAAATCAGTTGCTTTTTTCAGTCCATGAGAAAAAATAGTTTTCCTTTGGGTACACAATTTTAAGATGGAAAAAATGTAATAAATTGCAATATATCGCGATACGTTTAAAATTGCAATAGTATTAATATCGTATTGTGGGTCTGCTGGCGATTCCCACCCCTAGTATCAAAGTCATCTGGATTTCATTCAAAATCCTAAGAAATATACAGACTACAGTGATTTAAACAGCTCAATATATCAATTTGTAAAATCAGTATAGAGCCAACTTATTCAAACAAAATTCTAAAAACATCCTTCTTGAAAGCTCACCAACTTCTGATATGTTAGATCATCTCTCAGAACCTGAAGCAGCCTTCTACACAGTTGACAGACTCACCTATCAGCTCCAGCGCAGGACAACATTTTGTTGATACGGATGACGTGGAAGGGATGCAGACGCATACGGATGTGGAAACCATCCTTACCGCAGGTCTTCACCATGTACTTGTTAGCACAGATACGGGCAGCCTCCAGAGCTACACAGAGGGGGGGGGTCACAACCAAACATTAGTGCCTCGATTTCAGCATCAGTGGACGATATGTTCACTTTCTTTGTGCTTCAATTTGCGATTTGATTCAAGATTAGTAGGACTGATGACGATGTGACTTGTTTTCTTACATCTGAGGAACAGGATTTGTAGGCACGCATACCTACATATGCACAGCAACTCTAAACAACTCTCAGCAACTCTATAAGTCTGTATACACACACACACAGACAACACTATAAAACCTCACGTTTCCAACACAGGAAGAAGAAAAAATTATTGTGAGGTGTTGCGATTTCAATCATGTTCTCACATCATCTCATTTGCCAATTTTCATTCTAATTATTTTTTCCTAAAGAAATTAACAGCAGCTTGTTACACCAGCTTGTTGAGGTAGGTTTTGATGAACTGCATCCAAACATCTCAGTTCCCAGGCAGAAAAAAAAAATTCCCTTAATTACTGGTTTCGGGTCACTTTTACATCTACATGTCTGGTCAAGGCTCCTTGACTCCTCACCTTCTGAAGACAGCTGCTCGTACTCATCAGAGACCATGTGGCCACACAGGGGGAACTCATCTACCTTGGCCTTCTTCCTGCCCAAGTCGAAGATCCTGATCTTAGGATCTACAAACAATAAAAAAAAATGCACTGTAAGTGGAATAAACATGGAGATAGAGTTTTTATGATGAATGTTTATTTCAGAAAATGGCAAACATACAGATTAAAGACCAGAATCATGTAGACACATTTGAAGGAGTTAATGAGGTGGACTAACTTTACATTTCAACTATCACTCAATCAAAAAAAAAATAAGGTTTTGTCTCAGTGGTCCCTTAAAGAACTCAGCACCTCCCAGCTGAGGACATACACAACCAAAGAGTTACTGTCTGCAGCCTTTGCACACCAGAACCGCACTGCAGCGAGACTAGTCGGCTTAATAAGCTGCAGGGTCGTCAACAACAGACTGTGACACTACGTTTAAGTCAAAATGGCACTGAACAATAATACCAATGACCAAAAAGGCAGCTGAAATGTCAGACAAGACTTTGAAAGCTTACTTCTAATTTTATAACTTTACTGCTAAACTGTCTTCACCGATTGCTCTGCCCGACTTCTTACGTTTTCAGGATAACACTGATGTGTAAAGAGTGTGGCAACAGCTTACCAGGCACACCCCTGCAGAAGCGGGACTTGGGGTAGGGCTTGTTCTTGCAGTAACGGTAGCTGTGGGAGACATGCAAAGTGTTAAATGTAATCATTTATCCAAACAAGTCACTGAGTCACTTTAACAACACATATGGGGACTGTTTTAAACTAACAAATCCCATTAAAAGACCAAAAAACAACAATGTGCTAGTCAGTGATCCAAAACCCATCTCTCCTACTCAAGATGTAAGGCAGAGCAGCACTTAAAAGAAGACTCCGTCATTTCCTCAAACACCTGCTCACTGTGGTTTTTAAATCAAACAGGGTATAGTGAATATATTGGGGACTATTTTTAGCAGTAGATGAATCCACTTGTGGTGCTCTAATGAGTATTTGGGACAGTCAGAATAAACTACAGTGTGTGTTTATTGTGATGAAGGAACATGTCACCCAGCGCAGCAGTGAGGGTCACTGATGTGTTTTAATAGTTTAACAACGCAGCTCTATGGCTCAGAGGAAGAAGATATATCAGGCAGCGATGCACACAAGACTCATCAGAAGTCTGTTGGTTTTGGCCTTCTTGTGGGATTTGCTGACAAAAAAAAATATAATACTGACATAACTTACATTTGTTCTAAATCTAACAAATGAAAATGTAGATGCACAGATTTTCAGGAGAGGTCTCTGGTACCAATATAAACCCTGAAGGTGATTTAATAAGAGAGACCCTCTAAAGTTACAGATCACTTTCTGATGTTTAAGGTGTCTGTGAAACACCTGCATATTATAATAAAACACTAGTAAACGACTTAAAGCCCGAACCAAGAATAGCACAAATACCTTATTACATACAGATAAGAGGTGTAACATTTACATGGAAACCTTAAAGTGGATAGGTTTGGGACAGCGCTAGCTTTATGCT
Source organism: Lepomis macrochirus (assembly GCA_024633595.2). Classification (NCBI taxonomy): domain Eukaryota; kingdom Metazoa; phylum Chordata; class Actinopteri; order Centrarchiformes; family Centrarchidae; genus Lepomis; species Lepomis macrochirus. The sequence continues at coordinate 7,981,017 of JALXJV020000014.1, read as the reverse complement.
AGCTGACGTTAGCTTAAGTAGCTTTCAATAAGCTAGCGCTTTGTATCAGCAGAGTGGCATTTTGACATTCTAGATAAAGACTAGCATTAACTACAGTACACGCCGCCTGACGGCCACAGGACGTGTTTTAATACTACGGTAAGACAACAGTGTGTGAGAGGGCCTGCCGGGGTGCCAGCGCGGTGCACATGGTGCGAGCCGGAGCCATTTTCCCCTGACCGAGACTCAACTGGCCTGTTCTGAAACGGTGTAGGAGACAACTTACCAGCGGGCTGGTCGGCGGCCCATGGTTGCAATCTGTAAATTAACAGATTAAATTAGTTATCAAGTCAAATTGGAACCTAGATATCTGAAAAAGAACTTTAAATCTGCCTAGTTTGTATAGAGCCGCAGAAAACGCGCTCCTACCAGCCACTCACCTAATGGAGGAAAGGAAGTTGAAGCGACTTCCGCTTCGTCATGAGGACGACGCCTGTCCGGTAGAAATTTATTGTATATTCATTAACGCGTTATTTTTCTTCAGCATTATTTTTTTGTGATATGGAAGGGTTAATATAGGAAATGCATTCAGAAATGTCGTTGTAAAAAATTACTAAATGGCAGTCGACAAGCTCCGAGGGAATTCTGGGAAGTGTAGTTTTACCTGACGATATCGACCTGAAACTTGGAACAGTTTTTCAAAATCTGTAATCACTTTTCTCAATGCTGCGTAGGTACTCCCAGCTCTTCACACAGTCAGCACAACAGAGGTCAATGTGACTAAACTGTGGATCACTTTTCATTAAACTTTGACACAAAATGCATTCAATGAACATGTCTTTCAAAATTCATTAGACCTATCTGTTTCCTCACACAAACTCAACACAACCAAACCTCTGTGTATTTACATGCCACTTTGCACACGTTTACAAAATTAAATTCATCTGCAACATCATACATTCATTCATACATTCTGCTACATCGTCATATAAAAAGAAATGAAACAAATAAAAGTCAGACTTCCTTCACTGATGCCCACAATGTGCCAGGTGAGAAAAGGGGGGCATGTGAGGCAGAATCCAGAACGTTTCAGAACATCCCAGGAATGGTGTCACTTTTCCTTCCACCCCGCTCTCCATCTCTCAACCTCACAGAGAAGGCAGAGGACTGCCAGGATTGATCAGGCGTGCATGGATTACAAGAGAGGACATAAGGTGTGATGTTGATGCGAACTTGTTGCCAAATGCAAAAGACATGCTTTACAAGCACTGTTCACTTCTACATCTGTAGCTGTCCGATACATCTATAGTGAACTATAGTTTGTATTGCATGTTCATAATCATTTGAGTAATACAAATTTACAGTCTCATGTAATATTTACTTAATGATGCAACACCTGAGCCTCTTGTCTTCATCATCTGACTTTATATTTTCATGAGGGGTCAGCTGTGGTTCAGAAGGCAACAGGTTGTACACTGATCACAGGCAGTTGGATCCTGGCCATGTGCCAAGTGTTTTTCAGTAAGACGCTGAGCCCCAAATTGCTTCTGATGGAGGCCAGCACCCTGCTTGCTGCTGTTGGTATGTGAGTGTGTGCGCTATATAAATGTTACCAGACTCCATGTAAATAAAGTCTGATTAACAGAAGAGCTTTAACCTTTACACAACTCTTGAATGCTTTTATATTTGTTATTCCAACCATTAACAGGTGACAGGGTCTTAACTGGAGAAATAAATTCAGTTTCGAGCAGGAAGTGCATCCAGTTTATTGTTAATAAACACAAGAAAAACAGGGTTAGTATAAGCACTGTTTGGCACCATGGCTGAACAAGCAAAAGAGTTCCACCTACAGAAACTACAACTGTAGTGTAGTAGAAAGTAGAAGTAGAAAAATATCACCAAAGAGAAATAAATTAATCAGCATCAAGTTGGATGACATAAGTACATTTTTCAGTTCCGCAAGATGCTTCATGTCAGCATCAGTCACTAGAAAATCCTATTTAAGTCATTATTTGTTTTAGCCATGCATAATTTTCCAGCCTGTCACAGTTCAAATGGTAGTTTTTATTGGCATCCTTTTGATTTTCCACTGCCAAAACGCTTTCCTGCATGTTAGGGGTTGCACAAACAACAGCTCTGTCAGGAGCTCCAGTCGTTCATCACGCTGTAAACGTATGCAACACCTCCCTTTAACAGCTGTGATGACTCCTGTGCCCACTCTGCATGTCTTGTTTGGTCTCATGTACAGATGTATCTGAATAGTATCCTTTCAGCCAACTAAATTATCTGTGTCCATATGCGTAGTCAAAATGGGACTAACCAGAAATTTAAATGGGTTGATCAGAAGTTGCGATATTTATTAGAAAAATATTAACAGAGCAGCCTCAGAATTGAGCTTCGAGCAATAATTGTGATCACAATAGTGAGTTTTCTTCAATAAAAGTTACTGTATGTTGTTTATTAGAAAGTGGACACATTTTGCTCGCTCAACTCTAGTCTCTTGTCTTCTCCATTTTCAGGAAGAAGCCAGGCAGAGTAGATGTCAGAGAGAGGAGTTTCACATGGACTGCTGAGTTGAGAAGCCTTTAAAAAGCTGACCTGATCACTCTCTCTGTCTCTCTCCCAGCTCTTGCAACATTCCTCACTCATCCATGCACACACCAACATCACTGATCTCATTGATTTACCACATAATATGGCTTTGTTTCCACTTTTGGTTCAAACCGCATGTGTGTTCCTACACCTTCTTTGTCTGAACCAGTTTGTGACACTTGACAGCAGCCGACGTCCCATCTGTATTCATGCAGTGAAAGCTGAAACGCAGATATGCTGAATGCACGCAGAGGCATGCACAGTGGGACAAGATACTGATATGTTTAAATGATAATGACCCTGAGAATGGTACTTTAGACCATAAACTCCAGGCCCATTTTGAAAATGAAATATGTTTAGTCACTTTTCTATGACAAAACCAACATCAATTCTCTGGAATTGGAGGTGAGTGAAGGGTTAGGTCTCCCTCGGGTGACACGCGTGACGTTATCGGTCGCCTATGTCCATCACAAATATGAAAAAAACCTTCATTGAGACTTGCAAGGCTCATCCTTACGCTTGGCTTTCTTTCTTCACGAAGGCTTATAGTCCTCTCTCTCTGCCTTGAGCTCAGCGGAAAAGCTTGTGGTTGAGTGAGATCTGAGTGTTAAGCTTCAGTTTTCAGCTTCTCCAGCTCTCCCTAAAACCTTCTCCTTCTCAAATGCATTTTTCTTTAGGATATTGATCTTCTCCGCCATCCTTTGATGGAGGAAGGCCTGCTCAGGCCTCAAGTTCTGGATCAGAAGGTCCTTCGACACTCTGTCCGCATGAGGCAAGGCAACGTTTATTTGTATAGCACATTTCAACAACAAGGTAATTCAAAGTGCTTTACATAACATAAAAGCAACAGGGAAATATAAAAAGTTTAAAAGCAACATCAAGATATAATAAAAGTTCCAGTGTTACAATCAGGGTTAAAAGAGTTAAATGGAAAATAAAAACAGGCTGAGGGGTTGAGCAAATGAGCAATTGAGCTACAATCATTCTGAAAAGAGAATAAACAGTTTCCAGTACTCTGAGTTTAAGTACATTTAATCTACTCTCTCAAGCTATTCTGTACTTGGGTCCATTAGCAATCTTTGGGTCCACTGAAACTCCAAAAACCCTCGGACACTATAGAGAAACCAGGACATGTCTGCAGGCCACTTTGAACCAGTTATACTCTGACCCACTGCTGCTTACAGGTGGACAGAGGTTCTTGCAAATCACTCTGGCGCAAGATTTAAGACCACTTCCTTCACTGTGTTCAATCTCACTCCCATAATCTTCCAACTCAATTGTCACATTGGTCCGTATATTTACAGACTTTTCTTACAGTGTAGTCATTTCTCACTGTGTAAATATTTAACTAAAAGCAATGGTAAAAAGCTAAAAACAGTGCAGTTACAGTGCAGTGTAAGTTATCAATAAAAAGAAAAATCTTAAATATTTAATTAAAAGCAATGGTAAAGAAAAAAAAAGTCTTCAGTCTTAATTTAAAAGAACTGACAGTTTCAGACCTGCAGTTATCTGGGAGTTTGTTCCAGATATACAGAGCATATTAACTGAACGCTGCTTTTCCTTGTTTAGTTTTGACTCTGGGGACAGCAGCCGTGAGACTGTTTTTCCTTCTCAAGCTAACGCTGAAGGGTTTCAGCCTGCTGTCTGGCGGCAAGGACATCAGTTTCATAACTTAGGCTGACCTCATGTGAAACTTTGAGCTGCTCTAGTTCTTCTTGAAGAAGCTTGTTCTTTGTCCTCTCCACCTGGAGCTCAGCATTCAGTTTCTCCAGGCTGGTCACATGTGCCACCTGCAGCTCCTCATAATCTGTTTGAAGGAGTTTCTTCTTCTTCCTCTTGATATTATTCCTCACCTGAGTGGTAATATTTATGGTGCTGAGAGTTTCTGGATCACTGTACCTTTGCAGCCTCTCTAGCTCCCTTCTTGTTTCTTTTCCCTGTTAAATTTCTTTCAGGGTTTTCTGTTTATACAACTGCTTTCTTATTTTATCCAACTCATGGCTAAATGGGATTCTCAAGCTTTGCTCAGAGAAAAAGTTGCCCCCCCACCTTTACCCAACAGGTCATTAAGCTCCTTCACTTGTTGTCGAAGTGCATCACACTCCATCAGGACGCTGTGCAAAGTTCTTCCTGTGACCTGCTGTCTAAAGGTCCTTTTTTGTCTTCTTGAGTCTTCTTGCTGCATTTTCTTTGGCTGGTCAGTCTCAAAGTGATGCTGCTGTCTAAACTTGTGGCTTGTCTCTGAGGAACAGTCTGTATCAGTGGTCTGCCTGGTCTGTTTCTCTTGAGCTTTTACCTGAACACCTGAGAGATCTGCTGATATAACAATAATGATGTTGCGCATAAATTGGAATTATTTCTTTGATGAAGGACAGGTTCTATTTTGCTTTGAATTCCACAGTGAAATGTGAACACAAGTGCTGCCCCACGAACAACATGTAAACCTGGCATTAATCCCTTAAAGAGCTGTACACACAATCACACGTCACATATTATGTCAGTGTAGTGATTTTTATTTTTAAAAATGCACATTGTGAGTTTAAAAATATTCTGAATAAATTGTGTAAAATATATAAATAAAGTAGGAAATAATAATGTAAATAATGTAGGAATAAATAATACATAATAAAACTCAACTTGTTATGAAATATTATTTTAACATGTGATATATAGATATATATATATATATATATAGATATATATAGATATATAGCTTCCTGGATAGCTCAGTGGTTAAGGCCACTGACTTCGGTACAGGTGATCGTCGGTTCGATTCCCGGTCAGGGCGTGGGTATCCAGGTGGACCCTTAGGCAAGGTCCTTAATGCTACTGGCCTACCTCAGGCATGAGTGAAACCGCAAATACAAGAGTCATACCGGCTCGGACGTCGCCCGGGTTAACAAGGTCCGCGTCAGTTGCTAGGGAACCAGGGCAACCTGATGAGAAATGGGCTACTGGAACAAGAACAAGACATACATGGACAAGAGCAGAAAACTTGGATCTGATGCAATGCTACTATACAAGCAACCCCAGTGAGAGGGGTTATATGCAGAGACTATGGGATATATGGATGCTTCGAAACCCATCATCAACACTGACAAAGAAACAACTCCTAGCTCAGTGTTCTAACATCCGCAAACGGCAGCTCCTATCACAACTAGAGATCGATGAGGTACAACAAATATGCTACGGCAAGGGGGAGCCAGGACGACAGGTCAGCGGGGAGATTTCATCATCATCCCCACACTCAGAGATTGGGTACCAAGCCCCAATAAGCCCCACAGAACTCAACATAAGGGCGGCTGACCTACGAATGAAGATCATAGCCAAGCTGGACCCCCTAGTACGACCAAGACTGCCAAGGCTAAGTGACAAAGTACCCTCTGAAAGTCTGCTAGAAGATGTGAATGCAGCACTACATACTATCCCTACTAAAGCCGTAACCGAGACCAATGAGCTGATGTACGCCACAGCAACAGTAATCCTAGAGATGCTTGGCTATAAGATGAACACCACAAGCCACAAAGAGCATTACCCCCCATGGAGGAGAAGGTTAGAGGCCAAGATCAAGGCAACACGAAGAGAAGTTAGTCAGCTCTCAGAGCTACAGAAAGGTGTAAGGAAGGATCTAAGGAAGGGATTACCTAAGAAATACAACAAGCTGTCGATACCTGAGGCTCTAGAGACTGCCAAACAAAGACTCTCAAGGAGAATAAACCGGATGTTCTCCACCGAACCATCCAAAGTGTACTCTCAATGGCAGGGTAATAACACAAGATCAGATCCACCCAAGGCTGAGACTGAACAGTACTGGAAGAACATATGGGGAGAAAGAGGCTGTGATCTAAGAACAGATCACAGCAATCTCCCAGAACAAGAACCAGTAACCATTACAACGGCAGACATCCAAGAAAGAGTGGCAGGTATGAAGAGCTGGACAGCACCAGGCCCTGACATGATCCACACCTACTGGCTGAAGAAACTAACTGCACTCCATGAACGCCTGGCAGTACAAATGAACCAACTGCTGATGGATGGGACCCACCCAGAATGGTTAACCCAAGGACGGACAATCCTGATCACGAAGGATCCCCAGAAGGGAACAATCCCATCCAACTACCGGCCAATACCGGTCTGCACAACATGGAAGCTCCTGTCAGGCATCATAGCGGCTAAGATGAGTAGGCACATGGCTCAATACATGCACAGGGCCCAGAAGGGAATAGGCAGTAACACCAGAGGAGCCAAGCACCAGCTACTGGTGGATAGAGCAGTCACTCGAGACTGCAAGACCAGACAGACCAATCTGTGCACTGCCTGGATTGACTACAAGAAAGCTTGAAAGCCTACGACTCAATGCCACACACATGGATACTGGAATGCTTGGAGATGTACAAGATCAACAGGACACTAACAGCCTTCATCAAGAACTCAATGAAGCTGTGGAAAACAAGTCTGGAAGCCAACTCAAAGCCAATTGCACAAGTCACCATCAAGTGCGGCATATACCAAGGCTGACGCACTATCCCCGCTGCTGTTCTGCATAGGCCTGAACCCCCTCAGCCAGATCATCACAAAGACTGGCTACGGATACCGATTCGGTGGAACAATCATCAGTCACCTCCTCTACATGGATGACATCAAGCTGTATGCCAGAAATGAGCGAGACATTGACTCACTGATCCACACTACCAGGATCTACAGCAACGACATTGGAATGTCATTCGGACTGGACAAGTGTGGTCGCATGGTATCAAAAGAGGGAAGATGATCAGAACCGAGGGGTTGAACTACCAGAAGGCCACATTGCAGATGTTCAGGACAGCTACAAATACCTTGGGGTGCCACAGGCTAATGGTAACCATGAGGAGGCAGCAAGGAAGACCGCCACAGCCAAATACCTACAGAGAGTGAGGCAGGTCCTGAAAAGCCAGCTGAATGGGAAAAACAAGATCCGAGCCATCAACACATACGCCCTGCCAGTCATCAGATACCCCGCTGGTATAATAAACTGGCCAAAGGAGGAGATAGAGGCTACTGACATCAAGACAAGAAAGCTCCTCACAATGCATGGAGGGTTTCACCCCAAATCCAGCACCCTGAGACTGTACACCAAGCGTAGCGAGGGAGGCCGAGGGCTAGTGACTGTCAAGACCACTGTCCGGGATGAAACAACGAAGATCCAGGAGTACATCAGGAAGATGGCCCCCAAGGATGAAGGGCTTAGTTAGCAGCAGAAACCTGAAAGTGAGGACAAGGAGGATGAAGAACCGTCATGGAGGGACAAGCCGCTACACGGCGTGTACCACAGACAAATAGAAGAAGTGGCTGATATCAAGAAATCCTACCAGTGGCTGGAAAAGGCTGGACTGAAGGACAGCACAGAGGCACTAATCATGGCAGCACAAGAACAGGCACTCAGTACAAGATCAATAGAGGCTGGGGTCTACCACACCAGGCAGGACCCCAGGTGCAGACTGTGCAAGGATGCCCCTGAGACAGTACAGCACATAACAGCAGGGTGTAAGATGCAGGCAGGAAGTGCGTACATGGAACGCCATAACCAGGTAGCTGTCATAGTGTACAGGAACATCTGCCACGAGTATGGACTGGAAGTACCAAGGTCAAAATGGAAGACACCTCCTAAGGTAGTTGAGAATGACCGAGCTAAGATCCTGTGGGACTTCAAGATCCAGACTGACAAACTGGTGATGGCTAACCAACCAGACATCGTGTTGATCGACAAACAGCAGAAGAAGGCATTGGTGATAGATGTGGCAATACCAAGCGACAGCAACATCAGGAAGAAGGAACACGAGAAACTTGAGAAATACCAAGGGCTGAAAGAGGAGCTAGAAAAGATGTGGAAAGTAAGAGCAACAGTGGTGCCAGTGGTAATCGGAGCACTGGGGCTGTGACCCCAAACTGGGAGAGTGGCTACAGCAGATTCCAGGTAAAACATCAGAGGTCTCTGTCCAGAAGAGTGCAGTCCTAGGAACAGCTAAGATACTGCAGCAGAACCCTCAAACTCCCAGGCCTCTGGTAGAGGACCCGAGCTTGAGGATGACACATACCACCCGCAAGGGGTGAGAGGGAGATTTTTTTATATATATATATATATATATATATATATATATATATATATATATATATATATAGATAGATAGATATACATTTTATAATATTCTGTATTTTAGGACTTAATAGTAGAAATAAGTGAACTCAGTGTATGAGCTACTAAAAACTGTAACAACTATAATAGAAATACTACTATGAAGTGTATACATAATGGAGATTCCCCTGGATAGTGATTTTGTGCTGAGCTGCAGTGGTGGCAGAGGAACACAAAAAGGGAGTTTCATACTAAAAAAAACTAGAACTTTGGTTAACTAAGACTGCCGAAGCTTCAAATTAACTTTAGATTAACTTATATAGTGTATACAGTGAGAACTGTGGACAATGTCACTAACATTGGAGGGAAGGATTATTACAGCAAGCAGGAAACCCTGTTTCAATGCACACATGAGCATCTGTTTTAAGACAGACTTGAAAAGTTGTGAATCTATTGTTTAAGTAAATCTGTTGTGTGGACTACCTCTTTGTCACTAGTCTGTGACATGTGATATATATCTTAAGGTCTGCTGTGAACAAAGCCTACGAGGTAAGGAAATGTCCTTTTCCATCCACCTCATCTTGGTAGAAATCCTTTGAGATCAGTGCAAATTCTAATGCACTTTTCCAAATGGCCCTTAGGGGGCCCCATTGTACCATATATGTAAAGTCCCTCCTTCTCTGTGGCCTACTTTGCTAATTCTTAAAAAGGAAAAATGAGCTCATATCTAAACTCTTGATAATGCAGAACAAATGTTGCACTGGGAATGTGAGGAATCTTAACCTTGTCCTGAATCTGACTCAATCTGAGAGCCGCTCCAACATCAGTTCAACATAACAAGGTTTGTTAAACATCCTAGGAGCCCTGGAGGATTTGTGAGGGTTACTTATGCCCGTTTTGTGAGCGTAGATGTTTGATATCCTGACACCTATTTAAATTGTGTTTGTGTAGGAAGCTGTTGTTTAAGCTATCACACGTTTAATACTCAATTGTGAATTCACAGTCAACATTAAGCACAGACTGCTGTAAACCGATCTGCATGGATAAAATCATGGAGTCTACAAATGAAGTAATAATATCCTTTCGCAAACACATTCGCCCTAGCCCTGATTAGGAAATGACAGTACACCACCACTCCTTGATGAGTGACTCAAACACAAAGCGGATATCTCAGAGAGGAAAGCCTCTGAACTGTGGTTGGGATCCCTGTACAGCCTCATGTGAAGGTCAGCTATCGGCTCTGCAGCGCCGCCATATCTTGTCTAGTCCTTCCGTTTTGTCTGAATCTCCTCCAGACTTTGCTGTGTCTAAGCTGAACCTCACTGAAGGGCAAGGATGACGATGTGACGATGGAAAATGAGCAAGGACCAAACATGGTCCTACATTGTGTGCCTGCTTCTGGTGACCAATGACACACACGCACACACTGACATTAACACACACATATTATATTACAACAGAAATAGCCTCGTTTTTCAGATAAGACCTTAAAGCAGGACTAAATCTCTCATTTTGATCCAGGCTGCAAAAGAGGGCGCTTCTGTGTGTAAAGGCGTTGGTTTGTTTTACTAACATGCATGAACAGGGTGGGCTGTGATTAAATAGATGTTTGACATTTGGGAAAATATGCCTATCCACTTTCTTGCTAAAAGAAATGAAAAAATCAGTACATCTGTCATTTATTCTCCACATTCCACACCTGTAAGGAACATTAATTAATAAATGATATCTCATTTGTTTGATGCAAATATAAAACAATGATTTGTGGTTTTACACGGATTATGTGCTGGATTATTTCAGTGACTTCTAGAAACTCAAGAAAATGCAGTATAGTGTGTTAATTATGTGCTGGTAGACTTATGTCTTTACCTTTGGACAGAGGCTAGCTGTTGCTGCTTCCAGTCTTTACACTTAGCTAAGCTAGCTATCTCTTGGATTTAGCTTCATATTTAGCGCACAGAAATTTCCCAAATTTTCCATATTCTCAAATTTAGAAGGTCACAATAGTGTTTCCTATCAAAAGTAAGTCAAAACCTGTTGTACATCAAATTATTCATTGTAGTTGGATGAGGGATAAGAGCATCCACTACATGCCTGATGGAGCCTGTGTAGAGTACATGTGAAGGATTGAGCAGAGCAAACACACTTCATGATGACAATGATCCTGATCATTACAACAATGACTTGTGTGTGTGGTTTATTCTGCCGCATGCTGCTGTCTTGACAACTTAAATGGAGAAATGTATCATGAGCGTTGAATTGCTCATACTTCCAACCACACCCTCACACCCTCACACACACCCACACACACCACACACACACACCAAACTACCCTCTGGCCAGTGTGACTGATGTATGAGGGTGTGGTGCCAAACACCCTGCGTCTGAAAACGGAAGTGTTTCTGGGAGGGTTATGTTGTCTGTGTTTCGGCAGGGCCAGTGTGTGGGCTGTGCTGTGCAGAGTGCAATCAAGTTCACATGTGGGGGTCGAGGTCATTTTTAAAACTACAGAGTTGTAGAAACATTTTTTCCCCTTCCTCATTCTGAAGAAAGCAAGAGACAGAATAAAATGTGTAAAAGAGTGCACAGAGAGATGGGTGGGGTTATAAAGTACTATAGTTACACATTTCAGATAGTGTCAAATAAGCAGTCAAGTCATGGAGCTTTTTAATAAATCAATTTATACCTAGGCCAACCAGTGTATTGTTCATAATGTACTACATGGTAAACTCCAATCCACTGCTCTGAGAAGGCTGGCCCAGTAAAGTACATATATACATATTTCATACAGAACTAGCTACACTTAATATTATTATCTTCATTTATATTATTATGTATTATTTATTGTGAGAGAGAGAAAAAGGAAAAACTGAAGAAGAAGACTGGGGAAGATACAACAAAAAAAATGCATTCTAAGGAAACCCTCGTCATGTTGTCACCTACATCAAAGTACTCTCTGTATGGAATTGTGCAACAGGCTCTGGCCGTGTTTAGTAACTGTTTACATTTCAGTCATTTTCTCTGAGTATCGTCTCCACTCTAAACAGTCCAGCTTCCTAGTTACCATATAAAACACCTCACCCTGCCAGTGTGTGTGTGTGTGCGTGCGTGTGTGTGTAGGTGTAGGTGTGCGTGTGTGTGTGCGTGCGCATTCATTTTAGTCATTTCAGTGTTGTTCACAAAACTCACACCAAGTGTATTTAATGTACGGTACTGAAATTAAATTTTCATGCTACATGATTATTCCAATGCCTGAAAGTTTTTGCTTTCAACTCTCAAGGCAAGAATCGAGTCTTTAGGGAGTTCTGTCTCAAGTCAGTCAACTCGTAAATCCACATTTTTGCATCTTGAAGGATAAACCTAGTAAATTCTGTGTTTTTGTTTCTGTCAACAAACCCCAATTAAAACCAGCAGTGAATATCTTCTAATAGCTCCATTGTTACAGCTCCAGAAATGATTAAAAACACATCAGTGAGCATTGCTGTTGCACTGGGTGACATGTTCCTTCATCACTATGAACACACACACACACACACACACACACACACACACACACACACACACACAGTGTTGTTTTTTTCAATTTGTCCCACATACGCTGTTCTTCTGCCCCAAATACTCAATAGAGCACCACATGTGGTTTCATCCACCGCTGAAAATATTCCCCAACAAATGCACTATTTCCTCCTGTTTAAGTAACCGTTGATAAAAACTACAATGACCAGCTGTTTTATTAACCTTTGTTTAAATGAAACTATGTATTTGTTGCTGATGTCTCGGTTAGAACCAATGGGCTTATTAAGGTAATGACATTGGGAAGTGTTGAGATGGACAACCACAATTTTGGTTTTGGTCTTTTCATGAGACTTGTTGGCCCAAACTCTCAATCAGTGAGCTCTGAATGACAGATACAATGTTAAAATGATTTGTTCCATAGCTTAAAGCAGGATAAGCACAAAATCAGAAGATCAACAAAACACGAGAGAGTATCTGAAAGATGAAGGATGGCACAGCTGTCAGGTCAGGTTGTGCAACGTAATGGAATTTTGGCTGAGTGGGCATTTGGTGCCCATACTGTTCATAAGGAAGTGAAAATAAAGCATTGTCAAGGAGACCGAGGCCAAGGAAAATATAAACAAATGAGTCTGATTCATTCTTCCATACCATCTTCCTCATTGGTTCTGGGGGTTTTAATCTCGCTACATTGAGATCACTGTGGTGGCCTCTCATATCAGCCACCATCATGGAGTTCCATCAGGTTGAGTGAAACTACAGTAAACATGGAATAACAAAAAAAAATGTCTAGAGAAAAATCTGCCTTGGTGTGATTCCTCATAAATTTAGCAATGTTTGAAGTAAACTGGAGATAGGAAGCTTATCTTAGCAGCCAACCACGTTCCCTGAATTCAGTTGAGACATGTCTACTGTACCCCCCACTCCCAATTTCAGATTTGTTTTTATTGGCATGACAAGTACATTCATGTGTTGCCAAAGCAAAGGCTGGACTAGGAGGAAAAATAAAAGACATTAAAGATAATCCAGGCAAAACAGCAGACTATAAAGACAAATGTAATAAATCACCTACAACGTATAAAACATGTATATTGTATATAATTATGTGTTGCATATTACTGTATATGTTGTAATGCTGCAGTAGCCTGCTTTCAACTCTCTGTCTGTCTCCATGTGTGCCCGTCTCTCTCTGCAGGTCGTGTCTCTGCAGGTCTGTGTGTCAGGCTCAACTGCCTCAGTAATGAGATCATATGATGTCATGCAGTTCGTGCAGGAGCAGAAACCCGGTGTGTGTGTGTGTGTGTGTGTGTGTGTGTGTGTGTGTGTGTGTGTGTGTATGTGACAAAGAGAGAGAGAGAAAGATAAAGAGACTTTATAATAATATAGTTTACATACAAGGCCTAACAGGAAATAAGTCAACCGCATTACTAATTGTTAACCTAATAAGCTAAACATTTTTGATAACAATGTAATTCTGTAAAGGATACTTCTTGCCTGTCTCTCTCTTTATGTCTCTTCCAGAAATTTATTTTTTACCATTACCTTTTTTATCTAGAAGAATTACTCCATTAGACGGTGCATTACGCCACCAGATCCCCCAGTATCAGTTCTACTTTTCCAATTTTCAAATCAAACCCTCAACTTGTCCTTTTAGATACTCATAAGTGTTTGACACAATCAGTCACTGAGTAATTCTACACATTTTAAAATCCTCTCCTTCTATACAATCAGTTCCTAAATTGAACAGCTCTTGTGAGGCGATGCTTTGGCACAGTAGTGCTTTGTGCTAAATACTAATGTATGCATGCTAACATAATAACAATGACAATGCTAACATGCTGATTTTTAGCAAGGTTACCATGTTCACCATTTTAGTTCAACGTGTTAGCATGCTAACACGTTGAACTAAAATGACTAAGCATGTATGTAGTGTCTGTGACTTCACCCAAAGGTTTTTGAAGAGCTGTTGTGAAGCTCAGTGTGGGCAGCTCCCCCGTCATCGCCACTGTGGCAGCGCCGGACTCCGGGTAATCCAAAAATGGGTAAAGAGGAGAAGCTGAGGCCGAATGATACATGGTTGCTGAACCAACTAGCAGTTAGCCACCTGAGATGGCGTCCACCTGTCTTTTAAGGAGGCCACATCCTTATTCATGCATAACTTTCAGCCTTAATATCATTAAGTAATATAAAAGTAAAGTTGGGCAATTTATAATGGGGGTTTATGGTGATTGACTTTTATTTCCGCACTGGCTTCAATTTTCAGATCAGCCGCTTGGTATTTGGTCATTAATCAAAGTATTGGACAAACTGAACTTTTGACATGATGATGGTGATAAAAAAAAGTTAATGGTCTTTATTGTCGTTGCTTCAGCTTGTTGCAGAGCACAGATCATGACAGTACACATAACAGTAGAATTGATGAGGGGAGCATGAATGTCTGAATGAATTCATGGCAATCCATCCAACAGCTGGTGAGAAATTTCACTCAACAAACTGGAGGAAAGGATCAGCAGTATGGATTTATTCTCTGGGGACTGTGAATGTCAGTTCATGGCAATAAATCCAATAGTTGTTGAGCTATTTTAGTCTGGACCAAAGTGGTGGACCAATTTACCGTCAGAACGACATCACCATTCATCGCGTCATCGCTAAAAAGGAACAAAGGGGAAAACAAGCAGAGGGGATGATTAGATGAGGGAGAAGCCAAACAGATCACGAGGGTCAACCGGAAAACAGGCTTTCTTCTTCTCTAACTAGAAATGGTTTCTGATTTCAGACGCCCCCACCCCCACCCACACATTCTTATCCATGCATCTTGCAGTAACACACACAGTCACACACTCTCGCACACAAGGAATGCATCATTTTCAAATACTTTCACCGCCGTTCATCTGGGGTGACATCATTATTTGTTTCCTTTTACATCTGTTTCCTCTGAATCGTGTCCAGATGCAGGTGAAGAGGACGGCTGTCACCTTATGTTTCGTCATGTGATCAAGATGTGAAATGCGCACACACACACACACACACACACACACACACACACACACACAAACAACAAGCAAATAAGTCACACAGGTGGGATGTGTTCAGAAGTGTGTGTACAGTATACCTGTGTTTTTCTGCAGTGGTGATGCAATGCTTATGATTCACACAGTGTCACCTGGATGAGCAAGAGGGGCCTCTCTCACACACACACACACACACACACTTATTAATTCACACGTAACTGACAAGTCAGTGAACCAGTAGGGTCATGATGATGTAATTGGGATCAGACTTTGAAATCGTACGCTGTCTGATGCGGAGGTGTCTGTGTGTTCAGACAAGAATGACGCCATGCATATACGTGTATATGAACACCTAACAGACATTTGCATTGATGTACATTTTGTGCGCACATATGAAAGCGAAGACAGGGATCCGGAAAAGATTTAGCGCAAGAAAACTTGATTTAGGGTTGGAAAGAGGAGGTAGATGGAGGGAGGGAGGGTGAGAGGGAGATCAGTCATTCATAGCTGCTCTCACTGCATTCCTCCCCCCTTATATGGACAAAAATACTGGACCCCATCTCTTCATCTCTGTACTACACATACACACAAATGCAGAAGCCACCAAACTACAAACAGTTAGGGGTTCTTCGTCTTTTTTCAGCCCCTGACCCAAATTT
This sequence comes from Lepomis macrochirus, assembly GCA_024633595.2. NCBI lineage: Eukaryota > Metazoa > Chordata > Actinopteri > Centrarchiformes > Centrarchidae > Lepomis > Lepomis macrochirus. Next base: position 7,965,151 of record JALXJV020000014.1, on the reverse strand, counting down.
AGGAAATGTGATCCACTGTAATGAGAGTGCATTGCCCTTGTCTTGTGGTGACACAGCAAAAAAACAGCCCACAACACTATTTTTGCAGCGTGATATCCAGAGTCCATCTCTGCATCGCTACAAGCCTATATTTGTTTGCTTTGCTCTTTTCCTCACTGGGTCTGTTTGGCCTGTCCGCCGCCGTTCTCAAGCCTCCTCTCTGTTTAGATGAGTTCAAGAGAGGAGAGGACCCAAGAGAGGCACGCTGGTCACGAGGGAATCCAGCAGAGCTTGCTTGGGTAAAGAGCCAGAGAAACAGAAAAAAAATCAGAAGTGTAGAAACTAAATGAGGGAGTGGGGGTCTGGCGATGGGGGGTATGTACAGGCAGGCTGAAAGGGACGAAACAGAGTAAGTAAGAGGAGGCAAAGACAGAAAGAGGGGCAGAGAGAAAGGAAGGGAGAGTTTACCTTAAAAGGCTGTGTTTGTAGATGGAGTAGGGCGTTGTTTAAATATACTTGTGTATGTGCATACTCAGGTTGTTAAATGTCCCCAACCTATATTAACAGATGGGTGGGGAGGGGGGACGGGTTCAGAAGCTTTATAGAGCAGAATATAGACAAAACTTCAGTTGGAGAGAGACCACCCTCCTCAGAGGTGGACTTACATTACTTTATCACTTTCCAGTCTGTATCTAAGTGATGATGGAGGAGTATATGTGATTGTAGAGTGTGTGCATATGTGTCTCTTGCCAAAACGGCCAGTAGCTACTAGCAAAAGATTCCTGTAGTCTGATTCATTCAGCTAAGTCAAGTCTCCTTTTAAAGACTGTGAACGTGTTGTCTTGATGCTGAGCACCCCTGTCTAATGTTAACATCCACCTGGAATGCACACACACACACACACAAATGTTACCGATAGACTGGACTACCCACAAACAGTTCTACTTTTACTGTAACTCACTCGCAGAAGTGTGCATGTGCTGATTACATGAACGCAGACACACACTCATCCTGCCTCAGCCCCATGCACTCATTACCCAACAGGAACTGAAGATCTGGGAATAGGGCCAGGATTCTCTCTGCTGCGCTCCTCCAATCTGAGTGATTTTCTTAATATGGCCAGAGGGAGTGAAAAGAGACAAAGAGAGCTGGGCTACTAAAGTCGCTAAAATGTCTGGCAGGCCATCTATCTCCCTGTCCAAACTGGACCCGATTCAACACATTTGTTTAATCTACACAGTGTGCACAGGTTTGTGGTTTGCCACTCAGGACTACACTGGCATCGGCAAAAGGTTTAAACAATCATTAGCTTTATTTACTTTCACAACCAACTTAAAACTACTGTTTGATCTATATTCAATCTAAATCAATCAATATTGAGAAGTAATGTAAATGGATTTCTTAGATACTACTTGCATACTATGCCCCAGGCACCACACATTAAAGGTACTTTGTGGAGTTTTCTTTTAAACAAAGAAAGTTAGATTTCAACAAATAAGTGCTCAATTACCTTCCTCTGAACTTTTGCAAAATCGTAATTTGTTTTTTTTTACCACCAATAGTGTTATGGCACAATGTTTTTACCAATGGGTCCCCATTTTGTTTCTAATGTGCACAAGGACACAAATGCAACGTAATTCACATCCTGCCAGTGGTTTTGCGTTTTTCGTATGATAAACAGTTAGTGGCGATAAGATGTAAGTAACAGGCAGTGAAGAAGACAACTGCAAGAAAGTAAATATGGACGTAAACAATGCAGGTTTCAGGTTTGCACACAATGCATTTTGGTAAGAAACAACAATACTTAACTTTTGTTAGTTTACTCCATAGGGCGTCATTAAATCCTGCATTGTTTCCACCAGTTGTTTAGTTGTTTACTTGCAAGCAATTGTCTTCCTTCCTGCCTTTAATGTCACATTAAAAACAAGCTTTGTTTGATAGAGATTCTAGTGTCATAAATCCTTTGAAAGTTTTCTGTAAGACCCCTAATGACAAACTGTGGCCTTTATGGGGACATGAATTGTGAGCAGCTCAACCCAAAAGCACATTTTCTTCTTTTAAGCTCCAAAGGAGGTGAAAATGTCAACTAAGAAAATTAGAGAAGAGTCAGAATATGGTACCTAATCTTACAGTAATATGAATTTGTCTCTTGAAATACACATCGGACCTGGCCTTGATATTTCTTTTGCTGAGACTGAATGGGGATTGATGTGTTTTTACATAACAGAAGTCATCATGACCTCATCTCAAGATTTGGAGTCCATTTTTTTTCTTTTTTTTTTCATAATATGCACCGAAGAGAGGAGACCAGATGATGCACAGTCACATACTGTATGCGTGTGCGTATGTGTGTGTGTGTGTGTGTGTGTGTGTGTAGTTTAGACTAGGTGAAGTCATGTAGCTGTTTTCTGTTTAGTTACCTTGCTGTGCCTTCGGCTCTGACCAAGTGGTTTGACTATAGCTGGCATCCAGACACACACACAGAAACACATACACATGTACATAAACAATATATTTACACATATGCTGGGCATGTGAGTATATCAATGATTTCATCTGCAGGCTGATTAGAGTAACAGACTAACACATACCGTTTAGCCTGATTAGCGCTCAGTGTGGAGAATACGCAGACAAAAAACAGACGCTTCTGTTCCACCAGAACACACACACAAACATGTACTGTACATTCTGAGAATTTTCCCAGAAGGAAACCCCTGCAAGGAATATTAACACATTTTCCATGGAATACAGCACATATACGCAGGGCACTAAACCACACACACACACACACACATATTGTACTCATATCCACATTCACACACACACACAATAGATTTTCAGACGTCTCATTATTCCTGAAGTTCTGACGTCCTGAGTGTGTGTGTCTCATCCTGCGGTAGACATCAGAGTCTGCTGCTCAGTGAGTCAGACTCTGCTCAGCCCTGTCTGTGTTTAATAACCTCAAATCCTCACAGTGCAGTTTACTGTGCTTGTGGTAAGAGTAGATACCACATATTAAGTGCGTTGAAAGTGTGTATGTGCAGGTGCAGGAAGTTTTAAGTGGTGGTTTGTGTTTTTTTGACAATGAGCTCTTGTTTTGTAGTGGTGGGCCTGTGTTTGCTGTTTTGTACAGAAGATTGCATAGAGTTAGGCCTGCACGATATGAGGAAAATTTGCTATCAGCGATAGATATGACTTGTGATAACTAAACAAATATTGATGTGTGCATATTAGCTGCATAGTTAATAATTTTAAATTCACTCCAGAATTAAAATGTTAAATATAACTAAATGTTGTTTCTAGAGTGAAGAACAAACTGTAAGACTGAAGAACTCAGACATTTGAAACATTGTGTTTCAGTGTCCCAAAACCACCTCCTTCATACAGGGTTGAGGTTTTTTTAATTGTTTTTATTTTAAGTTGTAACTGATTTATTAATGGTTTGTAATTAATTTACAAATGCTTTATAAGTTGTGAATAATTAATGAGAACCATTTTTGATTTGCCAAGTTTTGAATATTTCCTTTGACAGATTATGGTCAGGAGTTAGATAAATATTATAAATGAAAAATACTCACAGTTTTTTTGCTAATAACTATAAGTGTGAAGTTATTAGCAAGTTATTAATAAAGAGTTTTTCATCTTTGTAAGTCTGCAGTTTTAGACAAATGTTAATACGTTGTTAGTAAATGGATAGTTGTCCAGATAATAATAATCCATTTAACCATAAACAACCTGGCAACCCAAAAGTTGTTCTTATTAAGGATTTAAAAATAATTAATGAAGCCATAACTTATAAACCTTATAAAGGGTGCATTACTCAAAAGTTGGACCATCCTTTGAGAGTTACTTTCACATCGTCATTACGCAATGGGTCACTGTGATCTCACTTTGGTCACATGTAGTTTGTGGCTGTCCCTGAATCCCTCAGCCTTCTTTTCTTGCTCTTTCTGTGTAACAGATTTGGCTGGTCATTAAAAGCCACTCCATATTTCACATGTCTAAATGTGGACTCCATTCCCTTTAATGGTTTTCCAAAATTGCACCACATTTATGTGTATGTGTGAGCGCTTTTCAGTTTGAGTCAGATGGGGAGATGAAAGAGCAAGGAATGCGAGTAAAGAGACATATTTGTTTAATTACCTGCAAGTGGGATTTAATGTGCTGTTTATGGGTCTAATCTAAGTGCTCTGGCCTCATGGTCTGAATGAGGTTGTGTTGACAGCATGTATCAGCTTGTAATTTTAAATTTAGCCCAGTGATGTGTGTGTGTGTGTGTGTGTGTGTGTGTGTGTGTGTGTGTGTGTGTGTGTGTGTGTGTGTGTGTGTGTGTGTGTGTGTGTGTGTGAAGGAGACCACGAGGACAAGGACCATTTTAGATAGTCTCCTCCATCACTTACTGTTAAACAATTTACCACTTTAGCTCCTTAACTGGCTAACAGAGTGAAGCTTTGTTATGAGTCTGTCATCTAGGCCCTGACTCACTGGGTTTTAACTGGTTTCACTTTCTTTGCCCTTTTACGTCCCCCTTAGCACATCAAAACAGGCTTGTACTCCACTGTTTGCCACTATTTTAAAAGCATAAGTCTGTTCTTCGATCACTCGGTGGAACTCACAGACATCACCTTTTTCATTGAAAGCTTGAACAAGTGAAAAGAGACAAACAAGGACCACTTTACTTTAGGAGACACAAACATGCACATGTGCGCAAAAAAATAGACACATTGACTTCTCCGGGCTTACAGCAGTTCATTGGTGACACTGACTTTTAAACTCTAAGTTACAGATAGCCAGGCAACGAAAGGGGCCTGCGTGAACTCATAATAATCAACAATTGAATAATAATTTAATAAAGAGTATGTGACCCTCTCGTCAACAGCCAGCTGAGAGGATGTGGCTGCTGATTCTTCATCAATGGATGAATGTTTTTTCCTCCAGTGTCTCCGCAGTATGTATTTAGCTGTTGCCAAAGTCAAAAATGATCTCGAGGAGGAGAAGTCCGTGTTCCTGCTTGATTAGCACTCATATTTGCAGGGTTCGGCAGGGTAGCAGTTGACAGTTGATTTGTCAAAATCAGTGCCTGCGCTCTATGCTGTCTCGGAAAGCAACATTGTAACTGTTTGGCATCTCAAAGTTGCCTAAGTCTCTCACAGAAAAGTGTTACTTTTGCTAAAGTAACCATTATCCGTGGCTAAATAGCTACCATTATGTAATTAGCTCTTTTAGCCGTGCAGGTTTTATTAGCTGACTCTGCCTGGACTGGGAGCTCGGAGCAGGGACTGCTAGTGTTTACACCTCTACTTAAACACTGGAGGTTTTCAGGCCGGGATGCTGGCAGTCCTGGATTGGGCACCAGAACCTGAGCAGGATGAGTGGGCAACGAAACCTCACTCAGCAGCTTCCCAGTGAAAAACTAACTGCTGCAGTGTATCTGTGTCAATCTGTAGTTACAGTAGTTAGCTTGGTTAGCCATGCAGCTAAAGGTCCTATTAGTTGACTCAACCCCTGGGTGCCAAGAGCCAGACCTGGCAAGAAAACCGACACTATATTCGTCAAGCTGGCCTTTCTCGGTTTCAGAGGCTGTGTTCAGTCCGGTATAGGTGCAGTATTCATTCACTGGGAGCTGGAACCAGAGTCTGCGTGACGGGGTGGGGGCATAACATACATTCAGCTCTACTGCTGAAAAATGCAGAAGCAAATAGCACATTAATTGGAAAATCAAAAATATATATTAAAATCTTTAAATGTTATAATAAGTAAATGAATCAGTTTGCTTGAAAGAATCACTAGAATGTACGATTAATAAAGTAAGTGATGTTTTTCTCTTTTTCCCCTTGGGCCAGTAAAACACTGATCTACTGGCGCAGAGGGCTAGTGGGGGAAAACGTTGGAGACTGATATGTGAGTAAGGTTGTTCTGCCTGTGGTTCAGATCAGCCATGGTTACCAGCTGAAGTGGCTTTGTTTTGGATCACACTACCCTGCTTGTCAGGACCCGCCTTGCTCTGCTTCTGATTGGCTAGTAGTCGTTACCTAGGTAATGCGCGTGTGCAACTCCCAACAATGATGGAATAGAAGTGAAATGCTTCACCCGGAAGTTAAAACTAAGCGTTCAATTCACAGGCTGAAAAGAGGAGCTGCAGCAATGTGCAGTATGACAAAAACATGTTGTTTTTTGAAAATGAAACATGTAAACATGTTCTAGTACAACCCCTAAATAAAATTATGAACCTGAAAATTGGCATAATAAGCTGGAGGGCAACTAAATTTTACAGCCCGCATACCCCAGATTTACATCGCAGTTTACTATGATCAAGAGGTATGTTACCTCAGCTGGAAGCCCTCATGCATGCTGTTCAAAAAATGATGGGTAAAAACAAATGTAAAATGTCATTTGTGAGTGGTAAATAGCACCCACACTATTCTTTATACTGTTTGTTGTGCAAGATCAATACAGTTTATTTATGAGTGAATATATACTGTATATGCTTTTGGCTCTTGTATTGTTTATGATCTGGTTATATGACAGGACATAAAAGTTTTTCTCTAACCCCACAGATCTTAGATTGGATCCCAAAGCTATGTCACTGCTCCCCTAGCTACAGCTATCTTCTTCCCAGGCTTGGCCTAATTTGTAATAATATTTACCTTAAATGGTAAGTGCTCCACGTTTAACAACTTTTTACAAGGTAATTTACCACAGTAGGTATAATTTTATTGATACCATATGTACTTCAAAATTACACCGCAACTTGAGCACCACAATCTAAAAAAATAGCTGAATATCAAATAATTTGGCAACATTTTGCTGGGTATAAAGATGTTATTTATTCACATATTTCACATATTTTCCAATTAAAATCTGATTTTTGTTCCATAAAGGTGGGTTGAAATAGTCTCAACGACCAGCTCTGCAGTTTACTCCATAATGTTGTTGTATCAACAGTAATAGGATGATTTATCTCTTTCCGGTTAACTTTGTGCCAAACAGCCCATAACATAGAGGCAACCCACGTGGATACAGCTTTGTTTTCTTTGCTTTACCAATCTCCAAAGTTTTCTCCGCTCTTTAGTTTTCCATAAGTGTATCACATACTTTGATTATGTGCAGTTCTTTCTCTATCTCGTTATCACACGTTCAGCACTTGATTATCAGCTTACAACCTCAACCACAAAAGTCTGTTATCTTCACTTTTGTCACGTTCTGAATGCAATCGTTGCAGACATTCATGCAGTCTCATACTGGGATCTTACACATGTCATGAAAACACAACAAACAAACGCAACAACAGACTTGCATGTACTTGTTGATGAACCCTTGTATAATGAATGACTTTGGTCCATCCCCACTGCAGAGTGGAGATGGACCAAACACAGTTTTTTCTGATTTACAGTATTTCCACCTACGTGGAGACGGTTTCAGGACCACAAAAGATGGTGTACGTTGCAGATCGTGGTTTCACTTTCTTTGCTCTTTTACGTCGGCCTTAGCACATCAAAACAGGCTTGTACTCCACTATTTGCCACCATTTTAAAAGCATAAGTCTGTTCTTCGATCACTCTGTGGAACACACAGATATCACTTTTTTATTGAAAGTTTGAACAAGTGAAAAGAGACAAACCAAAGGACCACTTAACTTTAGGAGACACAAACATGCACAGGTACACATAAAAAACAGACACACTGACATCTCTCCAGGTTTAAGCACAGCAGTTCATTGGTTACACTGACCATTAAACTGGCCTCTAAGTTACAGATAGCCAGGTATTGAAAAGGCCCTGCGTGAACTCATAATGATCAACAATTAAGTAATAATTTAATAAAGAGCATGCGACCCTCTTGTCAACAGCCAGCTGAGAGGATTTGGTTGCTAATATTTGATTTGCAGAGAGACTCCACTGCAGAGTGGGGATGGACCAAACACAGTTATTTCTGATTTATTTCCACTTATGTGGAGAAGGTTTCGGGAAATCCAACAAAAGATGGTGTAAGTTGCAGATCTTGACATCACCATAACGATGATAGTGAAAGTTGAGTAGCTGCTGCTGAGCACAGTGGTGCACATGGAATTTGTCACAACATTATGATGTTTATTTGTTCTGCTTTATCTGTCTTCCGCTCAGTTATATAAAAAGGAGTGTGTGTGTGTGTGTGTGTGTGTTGTTGTGTGTGTGTGTGTGCGTGTGTGTGTTTACCCTAACAAATAAGCATCTGATGATGTCACTTCAACAAGCTGCATACAGATGATGTCACTAACCGACTGGACGCGCTCACAACCATAATGGCAGGCATCTGGCTCCTATTAATACTCGTTGATACACACACACACACATATATAGAACTTTATGAATTGCCTCTTTGTAGAAAAATTAACCGGGGTTAAATGGACAAGTTGATAACCATAATGATTTCTTCCTCTGCCTCCTCCATTTTCTGCCTGTTTTCTGTCTAAACACCATATTTTCATCAGTCAGGAAGTTTTTATATGGAGCTGAAGTCGGTCCCCTCTACTCCAAAACAAGCGGAACAACACGCAGCCCTGTTCCTCTGATGCAGGTGGACGGTTTGTACGGCGTATAGACCTACATCAGCTGGTTAATTTGCCTAATCTTTGCAGGTCTTCAGACCATGGAAACACACACAACAGTGGGCTGAAGGAACCTTTTAGTTCCTTGAAAAGAAACGCGACTTTATTCACTTTCTTACCAAGAGCTGGATGACAAGATTGGTACGACTGTCTCACATCAGTCTCATGTCTGTGCAGTAAATATGAAGCTACAGCCAGCGGCTACTTAGCTTATCTTAACATAAAGAAAGGAAACACAGGGAAACAGCTAGCCTGGCTCTTTCAAAGTTAAGGACAGGTAAAGAAAAACACAGTGGCAAACTCATCTCCTCTGTCGTTTTCACCCTGTATTCAGTATAAAAAATAGCATTATGTTTAATAATGTGCAGGGCTTCTAGCAGCCATGTGACAGTAACAAAGGAGGCAGTTAGGTGATGTGTTACAAAGAGCGAGAAAGTCCACTTGAGGTGGAGTTTGGGGTGAGAAGATAGGTCAAACAAATGCAGGACTTTCACACAGGGGACCATGGTTCAAATCCAGATCATATTTATGTTTCAGTTGACAATTGACCTATGTTTTTGTTTAGGTATGAGGACATGTTGGGTATTTTGTGTGTCTTTCAAGAGTCTCCTCAATTAGTTTGAGTTTGAATCAGAATTTTAACAGCTTGAAAATATATATGAACTGAATGTCCAGAGTTGGATGAGAAGATCGATACTATACTCTCATGTTTGTACGTAAATATGAAAGCATGACATCCAGAAATGCATGACCTCCCCTCTGCTCCCTTCATCCTCCCTCCAGCTCTGTCCACATTCCACCAGCACCTTTAAATTTTACTAAGGAGTGAACGTGTCTAGCTCTCTGCGAAAAACCTGAATTCTAAAAATATCCAACTATTCCCTTCTGGTTTCTTTGACTCACATTAAAAGGTCTTTAAGAACCATTACAATGTAGTTACAGGGATATGAAAAGATGTTCTTAATGTCTTCTTCAATCTGTATCCTCCACTCTAACTTTAACCTCCCCCAACGCCTCCCCTCTCCTCCCTTCATCCTCCCACCAGACTGATGAACTGTGAGGGCACAGCAGAGGCTGAACATTCCTGTTTCCTGAGCCAATGCTCAGCTGGAGAGCACTCACACACACACGCACACACGCACACACACACACACACACACATTCACGCACGCACACCCCTCCCACCCCCATGTTGAGTCGGAGCAGGGTTTGACAGAGAGAAACACAGTTCCCCATGTTCACCAGTGTGTCTGAACAATAACAGATAACAGGAAAGGGAGGACAGAGGGTGCAGAGAGATGTGGGGACGTACCTCTCTCTGGCACACGCACCACCAACTCACACACACACACACACACACACACACACACACACACAGGCCTGTATCTATACACAGAAGAACAAAGAGAGGGAGTGAACAGCATCTATGCACATACACCCCAGGGGTTAAATAAAAAGGAGATGGGGGAGATATGGGCACTGCATGGTCGGTCACATCATACCTTCAAAATCCAGAAGGCGCGGTCATGACGTCACCCATGTAAAAAAAAAGAAGAGAGAGAGAGAGAGAGAGAGAGAGTAACACCCCCAGCACCTCTTTTGCTGTAACCCTTTACCAATTAAGGCTCTCCCGGTGGAGGACAGAGAGAGAGAGAGGACGCGCATAGATAGAAAAGAGCAAAAGAGCGGAGGGACTATCTCTTTCTTTCCTTTACGCCACCAGCACCAATACACCCATTTCCCCCACCGGGACTGAGCGTGGGGAGGGAGGTCCGGGACCTCGGTGCAGCACACACACACACATACACACACACAAACACACCCTCTGTGACCACAGTAACTGCAGGCTGCGCGCACTGAACGGACCAGAGAGACACTGGACACACTTGAAGATCCCAGGCTACAACACACATGTAAGTGTCGTCACGCTTTTGACGTGTTGGTGTGAGTGATGCTGCTCGGCTTGTCACTGCGGGGGATTTTTGTCTCTGATGGTTTATTGGCTAAAAACTTGGTGGAAGTTGAGTCGGAGTGTTTGATTGCGCGCTGTGAATGGGTGGCATGAAGTTTTCTGTCATGTGTGATAATGTGTGCCAGCTCTGTGAGTCTGTTTGGACCGGAGTGTGCGGAGTGATAGAGACCCGCGGTGCTGGGAGAAAGCTGCCTACCGGAGGGTCCGCTGCTCTCACCGGGTGGGCTGCTGCCGCGTTGCGGTGCGCCACGCCTCACGCGCCCACACTTTTGTAATGTCTCTGAAGCTCTCTGACGCTGGTTCACACACTTAGTTTGTAGTTTTGGTACCGTCGCACGTATTTCTGTGCAATTAGTGTGACAGTCTGACACCGCAGTGCTCAGTCAAGACGTCACGGGAGATGATGTAGCCTAAACCTGGATGCATAGCCTACCAGCCATCTCACTCCGTTCCTACAAATAAAGTTTATTTGGGCTGTTGCGCACGGGCACGCTGTTCCGCGCGCACAGCAGCTGACTGAAACATCTCTCCGGTGTTACAATTAGGGTCTCCGCACCAAATAAGGTAATACACGGACACTGACTGCGCTGGAGTTTTTACCGGGGGGCCGAGTGGTGGCCGCTTGCGCCCTCCGCCGCCGGGAGCGGGGCTCACACAGCAAGAGCTCAGGAGTTCAGTGCGATATTTAATTTCAGCTCTGCACTCATAAAAAGATGACAGGGGCTTTACTTGCTTTCATTGTTAGCGCCCTGCTTCATATAGCCTAGGGCAGAGGAGAAGGAGAGATTCTCACATCCGCCTGCATTTATACATAGGCCTATTTTACTTTTAAAGGCTTTATCATTCATTATTTCATCATATGACATGCATTTTACTTATAGAGAGCTTTTCAAGTTAAACATTTTAAATATCTTAATAATCAAACGAGGAGACGAAGTGGGTAGCCTATAATGGTCCATTTTGGGGTGGGAACAGCCTTTCAGGAAATAGAGTACATGTGGCACAGAGCCAATAATGATTTAACACCTTAAATGTTTTTTCCATATGTTGTACAGTCAGGCAACATCGTGTTCAATGATGGGGATTCACTATAACGTAAAACAATTACCATCTGACTGTGCACTCAAAGGAAATACTGAACACTGGTACATTTAATGATCTAATGGGGCAAAGAGAAGATGTTTGAGGGATTCAGGCCTTTTCTCACTGATAGTGAGGACAGGGACATTGAAGGAGAACAGATGCAACAATCAGGTTTGAGAAGCAGTCCTCCTCACCAGTCTACATCCAACACACAAGAAACCACACATTATTGGTCCTTACAGAATTAGATATTTCTTTGACCAACAATGTCTTTGCTATTCATGACAGTATGAACAGTATTTTATGAACTGTACGGTAGAAGAGATAGGAGAGAATAACATATAACCAAACACATATTCTGTATTTGTTTCTCATAGAACATTTTAATGCATATGTTGCTTGTTTTCACCTAATAATTTTTCTACAAAAATCTATCCTGCATCTAAGTGTTATTATACCCACATGGTGCACACTTGCCATATCTGGACGGGGGTGATACATTATTAAGAGATCAGTCAAAACAACATATTTCATGCAGTGAAGGGTTAAGAGCAGGGTTGGAGAATAATGTGGCCCGGCTAATTCTGAAACGGCACAGCTGACATTTGTGTCCATGTGACTGGACCATTCGTATAAGATGAGTTTTATCACTGTCCTGACCCAGAAACATGTCTCTAGTGGCAACAGTGATGATATCTCACTACCACATTCCTCAACATCTGCCCTCACAATGTTTCTCCTCTCTTTTAAAAGTCTTTGGTGATGAGACTGACTCACTGGAATGCGCTTCTTTTATTCTCAAAGCAAAGGTAACGAGTCGTTTCCAGCCTTTTCTGGCAGGTGATTTCATACTGAGGTCATAACATTCCTGTACGCCCTTCATCTTAAACACAGTTGAGAAACATGTGGGTCTTCAGATTGTAGGCTTTGGATGCTTATTGACTCTGTAGATTCGGCCAGAAGTTTGGGAGAGATTGCAATGGCTTATTATAGCTTCTTAGTTTCATAAGTGTGATAACAAAGAGGTGGTGGGAGAAGGGCTATGAAGAGAAAAAGTAGAGGTGGATGTAAACATGCACCTGTCCTTATTTGACACTTCTTGGCCTACTTTCACCCTGCATGTGCCACCAAAAGACACACACACACACACACACACACACACACACACACACACACACACACACAGGGCATAAAGGGGAAAACCATAACATTGCTGTAATCTGTGCATCTCACTTTTTTCTCTCCACACCATTCTACATGTGCATGTGTCATGTGGTTAGCGGCGCTGCATGCAGCGTTCCTCTAACTTCCTTTGTTGAGTTCTGCTCAGCTCAGCTTGCGGTTGATGATCAGAAGGCATAGCAGGCTGGTGCTGTAATAATAGCAATGGGAGGAGAGGCTACATTGCTAATATTCATGCTGATCATCATATAACATAACACTGTATTTGAGCTTTACAATTATTATAATTAAAAGTTATTTATCTCTTAGGCTGCACTTATTTTCTTCATTCATCCTTTCCCGACACAGAAACATTGAAGGAACAGTAGTGCGCTTAACTTTGGGTTTCTTGTAGTTCTTGTGATCCAGGAAATGAAGCTTATACTGTTGTTGTACTTGTTGTAAGTGTTGGCTAACGGCCTGACATGTAAGCTAGATGTCAAATAACAGTCTGCTCCTCAGCTCAGTTTCCCAAAACCTTAATAACACATAGGTTGTCTTTTAATATTGGCATGATTCTGTTTACCTTTTTTCCACCTTAATTCATGTTTTTGCTCCATCTTACATCAGTGACCTTTTGATCCCATATGCACCTTTGTAACCTGTGGTCCACAATGGCGACCTTACTGAGAGTACCTTCATCAAAACCTGTGGGACCTCTGCTTTTAATTCTTATCGTCATTTTAAATGATATGATCCTGTTAGGTAATCTTCTTTATGTGCTTTAGTGTATTTTTATCAATGACAGAAGAAGCATACAGACAATTAAGTAACAGTTGAACTGTCACAAGTAAAGTTCTGTTTTCAAAATGTTACTTTAGTTAAAGTACATAGGCTATTACATGTAAAATGTAAACATATTTATTATCTGGAACACAAAACAGCCAGTTCTACAAACTCGTTTATATAATAAAACACCATAATAACTACCTACTATGTTTTTTCATGTCAAGTGTATGTAAAAGTATCTTGTAACTACAGTCAGTTAGATGTAGTTGAGTAAAAAGTAAAACATATCCCGCTAAAATATAGTAGAGTAGAAATATAAAGTGTAAATGAAAGCATCACAAACTACTGTACTGAAAACAGCACCCAGAAATTTACTTATTTTAGTCATGAAAAGAGTGTAATTTCATAGAAAAGAAAACTGAAAGATGTCATACCATAAACAGTCACTAGAGGGAGCCAAAAGAAAAGCCAGAGATTCAGAGAGCATTCAGATCCTGAGACATTATAGTGTGTCCTTCTGTCCCCGCCCTGTGTTTTGTCTCCTGTTTATTTGGCAAATTCCATTGAAACAATCGGCAGCTATGCACAGAATATTCCCTGAGTTTTCTCAGGTCTCACTTACTTCAAGGCAACGCTTTATTGTGCTTTCCGACGTTCAGTATGAACTGAACAAAACAATCCCTCAAAAGTTTTCTGTAACAAAGTGTTTTGCTGTCTGTGTCTTCTGTGCCTCCCTTCTAATTTTCAATAATTCTGCTGCTGTTAATCTGCCCTGCATTCCTCCACTGACGCAATCCGTGTCCACTGCCGTCATAAGTTTTAAAATTGAATTATGGCCAAAGCCTGTAAACTGTTGTGACAAGCTATGTGTAATTAAAGTTGTGAAATGAATCAAATTACGCACCTACAGGGAGCAGAGCTGCTTAAAACTATCATAATCTATTGTTCTATTGTTTTAAATGGCCCAGTGATTGTAAAAGCATGTTGGTGCCAGACTCTGTGTGTGTGCGTGTGTGTGTGTGTGTGTGCTGCATTAGTGGGGCTCTTTTATTGGGGTGCTATTAAGGCTGGGGGCTCCAGGGTCGTTATGGGGGTGAGGGGCATTCTTCAGATTCTCCCTTGACCAGACACACCGCACACAAACACACAGACACACACATACATACAAAGGCTAAACATTCTTGATGGCTGCCGGCCACACTGTGGCTTCTGGCACCGAGCTCCTTATTTAGTCAAAAAAGCTGCAGCGTCACATCTCTCTTTCGGTCTTTACAGCCACTGCTGTTCTGCTACTCACAGAAAGAACACGTATCAAAAGACGTGAACTCTTGTGTGCTTTGTTGATTTGTGCAAATGTAATGCCATTAGTCATATTAAAGGGGCACTCCACGGATTTAGTATTGCACTGTCACAAATTTGTGGGACTTAAATGACAACAATGGTCAAAATTGAAGCAGAAAAGGTTAAGATATCGTGACTTAGCAGTGAGTCAAGCTTCAAAAAGGCTGGACCCTACATTTCCCATAATGCAACTCAACTCATTACACCAGCCTGTTAAACACTGTCATCTTCCAAACTCCACGCCTCAAGTTTATAATGCAGATTTTTTGATAAATATTTGAAATCTTAAGCCTGAAGGTGCCTTCAGACAGGGAGCGTTTACATGGCGGCAGCAGCAAGGAGCGTGAAGGCGAAACCTACTCTCGCTCAACCTTTGCCACTTGCCACTGCGATCTCACTGCGTGACCATGCCAACCACAGAAACTACAGAGAGGGATCGATACAGGCATTTCAAAATACACAACAAAGACGTTGCCAGGTGACAGCCAGGGTGGCAACCGCTCGCTGTCTGAAATCACCTTAACTCAAAATAGCCAAGATGAGGGAAGAACAGAAATATCTGGAGTTCCTGATGGGTTCTGAGATCAGTCATGAGATTAGCTGCCACACCAAACACACTCTCACACACACTCATGGTACGTGCCTAGCTAGCTTACACTAACTTTTGCAGCGTCTGACAAATTTCTACAAACGACTGCTCAAACTGTTTTCACAAGCTGAGCAGGAGCCCCCGTAACTGGTAAACTAAACATCATGTGTAAAATTGGCTGAGTGCCCCTTTAATTAATGTAATACATTATGTTTACCAGGGGATTTATGTTGTAGGAAAACAGAACAGAAATGCACCCAGTAAGACCATGTGCAACACATCTGGATTAAATTTGCCACCTCATCCCCTCTTTATCTCCATATTATGTGACAAACCTGAAAAGCAATCTAAATTTACAAAATTAACAAGCCAACTATTACTCTTATCACATTTTGAGAATCTGCCTACTGCTAATAAAACACTCTATCTGTCAGTACTTCGCATAGTGCATACTTTCTGTGTGACCTCATCTGGTTGTTTGGTCAATAAGATAACAAACAGAGGCTGATATCTAAACGTCTACACCGTAACCTCTTTAAAGATAATGCTGCACACACATGCACACAGATGAATGCAGACATCTAAAAATATGCATAAATAAGCCCACTGTCCACGCCTGCAGACGCAAACAACTGTGCAGAAAAGGAAAGTTGAACAAAGCTGCATGCCAACCAACTGACACAAACAAACATAACTGTGACCTTATGAGGAGTCACTGATGCTCATATCCCTCTGGATATCTCAAATATTTATACCACTCCCGCCTGGGACCTATGAACATGCGCATTAGATGACCTCATACTCTCATAGGGACACTGAACGTGGGCCCTTTATCTGTGTACATCTGGTACACTGTCACTTGCTCGGAAAACAGTAAAACAACTCACTTTTCATCCCCATAACTGCGCTAGTGTGTCAGATGGTGGGATGAAGCAGGAGGACTGTCCCCAAACAATGTGGGAGAAAACAAAGCTGGGAATGAAAGGGGGTCTTGGAGTGTTTTGGGAAGTAAACCACATCAAGTATTTTCACTGCGGCTTCCTTACCTGTTAGACAAATAGAGAGAAACCTAAAACAGACTTTAACTATTGAGGAGGAGCAACAAGGCTAAAATCAGTTTTGTCTACTTTGTATTTTAATTTAAAATATCTGTTGATGGAAACAGTTTTATTAATTGGGAAATGTGCTGATGAGGATTATAAATGCTGACTGTATTTTTCCTTCTATTCTCTCTCCCCCACAGCTTTAGTCACTTGTAATATAATGGTTGCCATGTTTAGGATTGAGTTAAAAGTGCCTCAATGTGCGAGCATATCAAGTGCCATCAGTTCCATCCAAAATGACTCCCTTTTCTGCCATAACCGCCTACTTTCTGAGCAAAATCTCTACCTCCGGGCTATAAGTCACCCTCTCATGTTCACTCCTTTCTTTCTTTTGCCTTTCTCTCAAACAGAGACGATCTGCAAAGTGGGAGAAAGAGAGAAAGAGGGAGCGGCCACGCAAAGTTGAGCAGACTCCACCCAGAAAAAAAGCCAGCGAACCGAGAGACAGCCGAGACCATAAAAATGAGTGGTTCACACCCCCGGCTCCACCAGAGCGCCGCGCCCGCTCCCAACGCTCTCTCCACGGACAAGGACGCAGAAATGCCCGCAACGGAGAAGGACCTGGCCGAGGACGCGCCGTGGAAGAAGATCCAGCAGAACACCTTCACCCGCTGGTGTAACGAGCATCTGAAATGCGTCAACAAGAGGATCGGCAACTTGCAGACGGACCTCAGCGACGGGCTGCGGCTCATCGGGCTCCTGGAGGTCCTGTCCCAGAAGAAGATGTTCAGAAAGTACAACCAGAGGCCCACCTTCCGCCAGATGCAGCTGGAGAACGTGTCAGTGGCTCTGGAGTTCCTGGACAAGGAGAACATTAAGCTGGTGTCCATTGGTGAGTCAGATAACTCTCTGCACACAGCAAAAGACAATGCTGAGTGTAATGAATGAGTGCCAGTGTGTGCGAGCTTCGGTTTGGCAACTGTCCACTAACACATCTCCACCTTCATTCAGGTTGCCTCTCGTCTCTTCTAAGTTGTTGCTGTTTGATTTTCTTTAAGAAATGAACTTCAGTGGCGTTAAGCAACAGATGAACTGGATTACATTGTCAAATAAGGTGGTCATAATTAAAAGAAAACTGCATGTGCGCATGCCTGCAGGGTCGAATAAAGTTGAGCATGTTGCTGCCCAGTAGAAAAAGTCCCCTTAAAGAAAGACACGCTTGAGTCCACCTTTTCCTCTAAACTACAGTTAAAGAAGTACAAAGGAAAGGGACTCAGAGTTGGGATATACCAAGTGTGTTTTCAGGGACAAAGCAGGCGTTTCCCTCTTGTCCAGGGGTGCAGTGCTTTTGTCTCTAGCTGTTCAGATTTGATGTGGGTTGTTTTGGGAGGAGGGGGTCTGACTGTGCAGGCTGTCCAGGCTTACTGTGTTCCCCTGCCGCTTGATCTGGCCGGGCTCGTCCGAGCCAAACTCTGTGGGCCGGGATGTAATTCAGGCCTAGCAGGAGAGCTGTACATAGAGAGAGAGAGAGAGACAGAGAGAGCGAGAGACACACAGGGCTATTGTCTGTGCTCATGTCGTGCGGTGGGCCGGGCCTGGGTCTCTACCACATTAGACAGGACTTGGCTCATGTTTGGTGACATAAAACTGGGTTTAGTGGGCTTAGCCTACATGCAGCTGCTTGCCTGATCACAACACCGGCAATTCCGCAGCTGTTTGTCAGACTGCAAGAGCATTAAAGTCATGTTCTGCTGAACTGTGACACAAAACTATGAGAATATAGCCATCTGGTGTTGTGCTTCCCAACATCTCTCCCCATACTGAATAGATCACCTCACTGCAGTTAATAAGTGGCCCTTAAAGAGGGTCAAGGGTCCTTGATGGACTTGGTCCCAAATTTAATTGCACTGTAATTTATTTCCTAGTTGAGTGTGCATCGCCAATAACATCAGATGTTTCACGCTCCTGCACCTGGCACACAACAGCACTCAGACAACAAACATTTTACCAACAGAGAGTCTGTGGTCGGAAGGAAAGGAAGAGGTTTGTGACTGAGTCTGTGTGAATCAGACATGAGTGAGTCCCTGTCATCCCCGCTGGGGGGGACGTCTGGCTCCCTTCATGGTTTCCACATGCATGTTATTGCTTGCAGCCAACAGCTGAGGTGATGGCACTGTTTGAACCTCATGTTAAATACTACAGTACCCCAAAATTGCTTCATCTTAGTAGACGGGAAGATGTCACGTCACATCACCTGTAGATTGTCTTTATGAAGGCAGATGGAGTTGTAAGAGTCCCATGTTCACATGCAGTGTTCCTCAGAAATGTTTTCTTTTCTATTTTCGGAGGTTCATTTTTCGGACACAGAACTCTCACTCATTCCTAAAGGGGATTCTGTAGTCTGCAATTTACTGATGTTGGTGCCAGCTATTAAACAGTGCTCTGCTGGTATTCAGGGCACAGTACCAGGCACCAACGAGCCATCTTAGTCAGCTCTGTCTGTCTGTCTGCCTGTCTGTCTGCCTGTCTGTCTGCCTGTCTGTCTGCCTGCCTGTCTGTCTGCCTGTCTGTCTCTCCGGCTGACTCACCCTCATCCTAGCTGCTCCTCTTGAGTCACTTAATCTGAAGATGAGAGAGGAGCCCGCTCTCCTCTTTTACTTCCTTTTTTCATTGCAGAAAATGGGCACACCCAGCCAGCAATCCTCACCACAAATTACCAAACTGCTCAGCATGATGCCCGAGCTCCCTCCCTCTTTCTTTTGGTCTGAAGCTCTTGCTGTCTTTCTCTTTTCTTTCACCAGTTTATTTTAAACTCAAACAACATGTTCTGACCTTTGAGTCATTTTCCTAATCGATGACTTCTTTTTTTCCCCTGTTGTATCTTCCACACCTCTGTAATTTCTCGTTTCAACTTATTTTTTTGTTTTCTTGCTAAAAATGTATTGATATGCAAGAGTGCCCAGTTGTTACACTGTGATCATAAGTTACTAAAGAGAAGCCAGTCATTTGCTCCACCCAAAAAGCAATCAAGGCCACAGTAGTGGAGTGTGGAACTGGACAAGGGCTAATGATAATCAATAATGGATTAGTTACTTATACTATAAAATGTCCAGAAAGTAGTAGTAGAAGTCAAAGATTCTCAGACATGACATCCCATTCTGCAGTCCAAAATATAAAGTTATTCAGTTTACACAATGAAATAGAGTTGTGGTTTTACAGGCAGGCTGTGCCAGTCTCTGTGACTTCCTGGAAGTTACTGCGTCCTGCCAAAATACAGCCCCCCGCAGACCTCTGGTAAAATCACAAATTTATTAAACAAACAACATATAACATGCTGATTTGTGAGCTTTAGAGGTGCTGGTAGATGTTTTTTTGAAACATTTCCCTCTATTTCTTTTTGCTAAGCTAAGCTAACCGTCTCCGGTCTGGGTTCAGTCTTCTCATCTAACTCTCTGCAAGAAAGCAAATAAACACCTTTCCCAAAACGTCAAACTATTGTTGACTAATGTGGACTACAGTCTCCTGTAACATGACTGCCACTTAACACCACGCTTGCCAAGCTCTTGTTGATCATTATCTCTAATCAGAGTGCCCTCACGTCTGTCATTCGCGTCACTTACACGGTGGTTGTTACTAGAAATGGACCCACAGGGGATCTCAACAGTTAACAAACTCTGTGGAATATCCAGCTACAGTGGCACTCTCCTGGGCTTCCCAGCACAGACTGCAGTTTAAGTGCTCACTGTAATGAGGTTTCGACCCAACAGGTAATCTCTCTTTCTGCGGTTCTGGCATCCCCCTACATGATCTGGCACCGGCAGCGGACACATGATTACGGACAAATCCAGAGGAAATGTATTTAGTCAGGAGCGCAGTTAAAGAGTGGTAAGGCTGCCATCTAGCAGGCAGTGTAGCACTGACAGCTCAGGCTCCCCGTTAAGTGTCATACTGTCAAGTTCCTAAAATGTAAACTCTCCATGTGATTTGCATGGGGTCTGTATGTTGGGTTTGTGCAAGTGTTTACATTTATGTAGGTTAATCTTTAAACCTTGAGTTCAGTGAGGGTGTTCTCTTTGTGCATGTCAAGAGACAGCTTATGTGCATATTCCACTGTGCTCATCACACCCATGTTTGAACAAGTTCCATCATTTCGCTTGGCATCATCCTGTGTGTGTGTGTGTGTGTGTGTGTGTGTGTGTGTGTGTGATGAAGCTTTAACACACATTAGCTGTTATGCAGTCCCAGTGACTTTCTAATCAGCATCTTTGCCTCCACAACACTTCTTCATCAGTACTTCACTGAGCCTGTGTGGAGTTTGTCGAAACAGTAAGATGGCAGCGGTGATGCCAAACTCTTCCAGATGTCCACATAGGCAGGATGTGAAATAAACAGAACTGTGGTGTAACTTTGTACCTGGCTGCTCTCCTGTCTTTGCTTGGAAGCAGAGACATGCAGGTTGAGACAGACGCTTGTGTGGCAACAACCAGGCTGTCTCCTCCTGTTATGTAATAATGAAATATGTTCTATATTATTGATTAAAGGAGAGCTTTGAAAACTTTTTTTTTTTTTTTAAAGGAAATAATCTTCCTCCTTACGATTGAAAAATGTAACTCACCCCTGCGGTAGCAATTTCTGTCTACATTTTGATGCTACAGTTTTGCACTGTATTGTGCTTGGTCTGGTTTGACAAGTAGCTAATGTTAGCAAACTTTAGATATTGCTGGCGTTGCTTTCTATATTTGTGCTAGCTTATAGCAACACAGATTAGCATTCTAATGCAGTAAAACAAGATAGAAAGACATCATGTTTATTGAAATGTTCACCTGTGACATGCTAAAAAGTAGTGTAGCAGTATTATAAGCAAAGAGGAGGAATAACATTTGCACACAAACTCAAGTAAAGGTTTATTAACTTTTAGCCTCCACTACCAAACCAAGTAAGGCTGGTAAACCCCTGAGTGTAATGAAATGAGCAAGAGTCTTTTATTGCTTATTAATTCAACTTTTCACTTGTAAAAAGATAGAATTTGTTATTTCTTACATAGTATAGCATTAGGTAGTAAAGAAGTATTTTCCACTTTGGTAGGAGCGTTCTATGAGAGTGCTTAACAAAAAAAGTGTGAATTAAGACAAATGGGTGGCTCTGCTGTGAATAATCACACTACTGAGCATTTCCTCAAATACGTTTTTGGTCTTGTCTTCTTACAGTGAGGTTTTGCCTGCAAGCTAACTTGGTGTGTTGTAATTGTGATAGTGTGTGTGTAGGGTGGGGCACCTGTGTCTGTGCGGATGACGCTGATTCACTATGACTGTGTCAACCTACATTGGCTTACCTTGCATTGTTAGGTTTGGACATGGAGACAGAGGATACCTGATGTGATGAGTGTGTCTGACTTCTCTCTCGGGGTGACGACATCTGCACACGCACATGATTTAAATGTTTTTGTTTAAACAAGGTGAACCACGTGCAAACACAGACTCAAAAAGTGGCAGCATTTGTGTTCTACATTTTGAACTGACTGTAGCAAGGCTCCATGCCGACGCAAGCTGCCTCCAATTCTAGCAGCCTGTGCACCACAGACTATCCACCTACTATAATCCCATCATGCAGAAGAAGGCTGCTGCTAACCGCTTGCTGTCTGTAAAGCAAGTGTCAGACTCTAAAGGCAGATCCCATGTCCATCCACATGCCACTGTTTGGAAGTACCAGGCCCTTCATCACACAGACATAGGGCTGAACGATTTGGGGGAAAAATTGCGATTTTTCTGCCAGATATTGCTATTACGATTCGATTTGCGATTAATTGTTTTTGCGTCAAGCTCACAGAGCAGATGAACCAGGCAGGAAGTCAAGAGACAGAACGAAAGAGAGAATCCAGTCAATTTTCAAAATAAAATACACTGTGCAGACTCCCAATCATATATCAACAATAAACACAATTAAAACAGAAACGATTTAACTACGTAGCCTACTTAGCTATGGTAGAAGCACAAAAATCAAGGACTGCTGACCAAATAAACAAAATCTATACAAGTCAGCAAAATCAGGCAAAACGCTCTTATTCTCAAATGCTCTACGTGGGATATATAGCATGCAGAGAGCATAATGGAACAGGCTCACAAAGAGCTGTTCACACAAAATGAAAAATTAACAACATGTTAACAACACAGGGCAGCTAAATGCTCCCCTGCAGAAACACTTCACTTAAGTGTAACGCCGGACCAAACGGGTCAGATGTGCTGTATAATTAACCTACATTTTAATCACGTCTTCACGATTAGCTTATCACGTTCTTTCAAATGGCAATTTCGATTTTAAATCGATTAATTGTTCAGGCCTATCATTGACACAAAAATCTTGTGAATTGAACTTTGTCGTAAAGCAGTCCTGGTTATTAATTTACAATATTGCTAGCGGTGACCAAAGGAATCCAGAAATGTTAGAGACAGACCTTGGTGTAAATGATATGTGAAAATGTCTTTTAGTTAATGCATTTCAAAAGTGTCGCTGTGGTCATCACAAAACCCCAATTCAGAGAAAACTGTAATTAAAGCTGCTACAATCAGTATCTTATATTAACAATGGATCAAATGACTGCATGCAATGTGAAGTGTCACTTGTAAAGACGAACCCACAAAGGAATATCACTAACACTGCAGTTCACCTCTTTTCACTCACAGATCTGTTTTCATGGCCCACAAATGTACTGTTTTAGTTCACTCTTATCAGAGTTGTTCCTAGCAGCAACAGGCAGCTGTTTTCAGTTAAAACCTACTGTACACTGACTGCTCACCACCAAACAGCAGACACACCAATGTAGCAACATTGTGGGGCATTTAGCAGCTAAAAAGCCTGCTATTTTTCCAAAGATACCAAAACCGAGTTAAAAAGAGACTAGAAATTTGGCTAGAAACTCGACCAAATGAATGCACCACAGTTTTTTTCTGGAGGTGTTAAATAACCCACTGTATGCTATTAAGTTCAGCATATCAGCTTTATAAGGTGATAATATTTCAGCGATTTGTTTACAGCTTGTTTTTGCCTCCCCTAAGAGGCCAAAGCATCCACGAGTAATAACGCTAACACAACTCCCAAGACTCATACAACTGCTTCGTCAGTCGTCAGATAATGAGGGAGCACTTTATGGACCCTCTGGGGGAAAAATAGTTTTTATACTGAGAGCCTGTTAGGGATGTCATACAGCATCCCACGTTTTCAGAAACAAGATAAAAGTGAGAGTGCTGTGGTGGAGCAGGGCAAAGAAGAATGCTGGCCAGAAAATGAGATAACGGGAGTTTACCCACTCAGTTAGGTCAAAATAAATCACTTCCTGCCAGCTCATTATCATTAGCATAACTTCCTGTCTGCGCAGGCGAAAGGGGGACTGGTCAAGTGGATACTGGGGATTAGCAGAGTGTGCATTCCCATTCAGTACAGTGGTATTCAGGCTATTGCATTACATCAGAGTTGGAAACACGCCCCAGCACCCCATGCCTCATGTTCAGACTGAACAAGCAGGCATAAAGGAACATTTTTTTTAACTAAGTCACAAAAATGCGCAGTTGCTGAGTGAGCTATTTAAATAAATTGGCCCCTTGCATATAAACTGCAAGGGCACCGGAACCTATAATGTAATATATCATTCTTTTTTATCTTAAATACTAAGAAAACGGAGCTTGAGGTTTTGCTGTGTGCTTTGCTTACTGTCATTATGTTACAGGATTTTACCTACAAACAGACACAGTCCGGGTTCTCGTGCCAGAAACAAGTCTGGAGGGGATCTACTTTTCCAGACCTGAATCATTTTTGCCAGGCCAAGAACTATCAATTACTTGGAAACCCAAACTCTGCTCTTACGGTTGATCATAGTTCTCAGATGTTTCCAGGACACAAACAGTTGATTAAAGCTGCATGGTATTTATTAAACCTCCTCATTCATCATTTTATCCGTCGCCCTCTTGAGCCCTCTGTCTTTGCTTGTGTCTACTTGCTGCTCCCCATTCTTCTCGCGTTTTTTTTTTTTTGCCTATCCCCTTCAAACATAATTTTTCTGTCAGCCTGTCTGGTCTCCTCACTCAGATGAATTTAGCCCATCCTCAGTGGCTGCTGTTGTCAGTGCAGGCTTTAAAAATGTCCCACACAGCACTTTTCCCTGCCTTCCCCCCTCTCTTTTCTTTCTTGGCCCTCCACCCCCTCTGAATCCTTTCCCTTCCCTTCCCCTGTCCTGTCCTCCCTCCTCCCACCGTCTGTAACCAGAGCCCAGGCAATGGGAGGCTGCCAAGATCCAGTTTTCTTCTGCCCTTTTAAGGCTAAAAAACCAGGAGGAACTTTTTTTTCCAGCAGAGGGAGGGAGGGAGGATGACTGGAAGCAGTAGAAAGGAAGAGGAGGAAGTGTAGTAGCTCCAGTGCGGCTTGTTGCATGGAGTTAGAAGGGGGAGGGAGGAGAGGTGGGAGGGAAAGAAGAGAGAGCCTCAGGTCAATGATTTTCTGCTTTTGGATGTTAGAGGCTACAAGCTGAATTCATGTCACAGTTGTAAAGCAAATGTTTTTAAGACATTGGATGTCATGTCCTATATCTTTAGTTTGTATGATATATTTAATACAAAGGCAGACAATATACAGGCTATCATGTTGATGTGTGTGGGTGGGGGGGGGGTGATATGAGCAGCAGTGTGGAATGTGTGACATTTCCCTCAAAGTGTTCTGTCTGACTGGGTTTTCGTCGCCCCAACCACGCCCCTCTTTCTAGGCATGACTTGTTCAGCATTGTTCTGCCAGACATAGCACACTTTGACTATCTTAATGTCTGATGGCCAAAACTAAATCTGTTGTGTATATATACTACAGTGTGGTGCTGTACACAACAGTTGGTGTGTGGAGAGAATTGAGAGACTGATAGTAGTTAGGTAAGCTACATTGAAATTAATTCCATCACAACAACTAATTATTTCACCTCAATTATAATTAGTTATACAGTTTAATTGAAGACTAAAATGAAAATATACAAATATTAAGAAATCTGTTATTAGGCTTGCTTTTAATATCAGCTGTCAAAATATATTTTTGATAACACATCATGATACACTTTTTTTTTTTATCTGATCGATTTTTACACCTACAACATAAATTCCAATGATTTTTTTTTTTTAGTCCATTCGACTCAATCAGTGGATTCCGGATTCAAAGTAAATCTGTGTGAATTTTCTTGGTCAAGTCTAACTTTGACAAGCTCTGAGAAGCAAATTCACATGTTGATGCCGACCTGGAGCCTCAGAGAGCCGGAGGGTCCCAAATGGCGGAACCTTTTTAGCTTATTAGCCATGTTGCACCATTCAGTTTTATTTAACCTCCTCTGTTGGAGTATACACTGTTCCACAGAAGAGGAATGTTTGCACACAGTTATGAGAAAGGACTCGATGAATGCGTCTTTTGAATAAACCGTGTGAACTTATTGTCCTGTTAGTGACTGAGCTTACGCATCAAGGGGAAGGAGAGGCATGCTAGCTAGCTCGTTGGCTCAAGAAGTGCATTTTTCTTCCTCTCTAATAACTCTTTATTGAATTAAATGATGTACAATCCTGAGTATAGACGACACACTACACACTACACTACACACTAGAAAACTGAGAGAAAGTAATAACAAGTTAATGAGGGCTAGCACGTACCTGGCGGGCTTGCGTTTAATTGGTTAGCTCGCCAGCAGTTCACCAACTAGTACGGCGCGTCTTTACGTCACTAAGCTAAGCCACATCTTTTGCGAATGTTTCTGGGGGCCTTAACTTCACTAAAAGTACATTTCGTTCAAAGTGAATTGACATCTGAATAAAATACACATGAATTATTTGCAGAAAGATTCAGGGTCATGTATTGGTAGATAGATCTGTCCCCTGAGAGTCGTGGGATTGTTTTTTATATTCTATTATTACACATGAATAAATATAAGGATAGTATGAGCAGTGGACAGGGAACCTCAGGACTATCTAGACCTGCACAAGATCTCAGGACTAATCTGCTCCAGATGTTGCAGTACAACCTGAATACTGTGCACAACCTTTCCTCCTGCTGTCGCTCTCCTCTGCGCTTTCTCCGCTTCACCCCTCCGTCTCCCTCTCCGAAATGCTCGGATCAGGTCAGGCTGTGGGTCAGGGGTTGGAGTGATGACATAGCGATGTCACTGGGGGGGCTGCAGCATCGAGCCAAACACATGAGTCATGGGAGTTTTAGGGGCAAAAGGAGCTTCACCCACAGACACGCAAACTCCCCATACGGTAGCCTCTGCTCTCTCTCTCTCTCTCTCTATCACACACACACACACACACACACACACACACACACACAATAATACGGGGGGGGGGCTTATGAGTCAGCAGAGGGGGAGTCTGCAGCGGTCTGTGTCCGTATATGGGCTCCGTCAGGCTCGGTGCGCTGTGGTCTGCCGGGAATGCTGGCAGATTCCTTGCATGTTTAGTGGCTTTGTGTGTGAGAGGCATGAATCAAAGTGCAACACACAGACACACATTATCAGGAAATGTGAGGGATACTTTGTCGTCACAGTACCGGTGAGGAGGACAGGCTTGTCTGCTTTCCAAACCTTATATGATGCTCTGTACTGGACATCTTTTGCTGGACAGCTTATTGTTCACCTTTGTTTAGAACCCAAAAAACACCAAAACCCTTTAATTTAGATAAAATTGGTACAGGCAGAAACAGGGTCTTACTTGGACCCTGCAAATTAAAACTTGTGATGGCTGTTTTTCACTATTTTTTTGTTTTGTTTTTATAGACACATCTTTATTTATTTAACTGAATAAACAACATATAAAATAATAATTAGTTGAAGACACATTGTGGCCTTGTCTGCTCTTGTTCTGGTAATGGTGTGGTCCTGTTTTAGTGTGTTTATGCTGTGGAAGCTGACAGGCCGCTATGTGACACACCCCTTAGCTGAGCTACATTCTTGGTGCGAGTACCAACTTGTGGTACACATGCGTGTACCATTCACAGCACACACCCTCCTATCAGTACAAATGACAATTTACAGCTGTCAGTTTTTTTCTGTCTTCAGGCAAAACTTCTCGTCTGACCCTGCTCCGCTTTATCACCGTGCGGGATGTATTTTTCCACCGGGAGCAGCTGACATGTCATTGGCAGCTTACAAGCACATCTTACAGTTGGAACACGAATTTCAGACGAGCAGTCATCTGAGGTGTCCTAGTGGTAGTTCTGAATGCAGGCAAAGAGCTCGTCTTATTTAAAGTAACTTCATGTAAAGCACGGATGTGTGTTGGTTTTTTTCATGTCTTAACAGCCTTTGTTTCCTGACTGGCTTGCTGCTCTGCTCCTCATCTATATGATACAGGAAATCCCCCACCCCCGTCCATCCATCCTGACCCGGTCCTTAAACTCTTGCTGCAGCTCTTGGCTTTCAGACCCTCCTAGTGCACGCCTTAAACATTCAGCCTTTTCAGTAGCCCCAGCTGCAGCCTCAGCACTCCTGTGCAAAAATATCTATGAAAAAAAAAAAGAATCACCCTAGACCTCATTGTTGTTGAGGTTGAGCTGCTGCTACCAACAATTATTCCAGTCTAGACAATAACAACAACAAAACAAATTAACTTGACAGCAATATGAGCAGCACTAGAATCCAAAATAGCCCCTAAAGCTCTCTTGTTTGTTATGTTGTTGTCTTTAGCCTCATTCTCAATGTTTTCATGCTTTCTCTTATCAGAGTGTTGAAAAGTCTGAAATCACAGAGGAAGTGTCAACTGGACACAGCTGCTGTCAGATGCGGGGGATTCACACACGTCCCCATTGAAAGACCCAAAATTTCAACTTTTCAGACACCCTGCCGAGAGTCTTGTATGTACATGTTTGCCACCAGCACTTAGCCTCAAATCCTTACAAGATCCAGAACTTTAACCCCTTTCCCCTCTTACTTTAACTATGTTCCAATCACCATCATACACACTGCTCCACCCTTTCCTCAAGGCTGGTCCTGAGTAATCTTTCCTCCTGATCAACTGCTTCTTGTGCAACATGTGTGTGCATGCTGCAGTTTAGTGTGTGTGTGTGTGTGTGTGTGTGTGTGTGGGTGGGGGTGGGTGGGTGTGTGTGTGTGTGGTTATCTCTATCCATCCTCATGCCTGTGCTAGCTTCTGGTTGCATCACTTTCTCCTCTGCTTGCAGGATGTGTGGTTTAAACCCAAATGCCTCAAATCTAATTTAGAACAACCCAACATGTTCCTACATGGACTGGTGTGTAAGTGAAGGAGTTTAAATCTAAAATAAAAATTTCAAAACCCACAGCACAATTCATGTTAAAATATAAAATATCAACATTTCAAGGAGGAGGCTGTTTTAAAATAACAACATCCTGCTCCGATGTCCCCATGTGAACATTTATGTAACTCTTGCAAAATGATTCATTTGGAAAATTCCCTACACACTCATCATGATACTTCTTTCTTTCACAATTTGTCTCCCCCTTCTGATTACCTAGATCCAGAGACCATTTTACTCCTTTTTAAAGTTTCATGTCTTTAATAGAGAGTGTATTAGTAAAATAGAGACACTAGAAGCAAGTTTATTTGTATTGCAGCTTTTAAAAACAGTGAACTCAAAGTGCTTTACACGTAAAAATGCATAAAACCACTTTTAAAAATACATTAAAAAGGCAAATAAAATCAATTAGAACAGAATAAACTTAGATGAATAAAATAAAGTTAATGTATAAATAGAAAAAAAAATAGTAGATCATACAGTTATAATACAGTGGCAGTGCAGTAATACACTGCCCCAAATATAGTAAAGGAAACTAAAGTCCAGTATAGAATCAAGACCAAGTTTTCTAAATTGAGCGTACACCATTATAGTTCTGGAATTAAGGTGAGCAAGAACTCAGTGTCTTTCCTCTTGTCTGCCAAATGCAGTGACCTCTGTCTTGTCTTTATTTAATCTCAGGAAATTGAATCGCATTGGCGAAGTGAGTCAGTGGGACCATTGTCATTTGATGAGAGCTGAGTAAATCAGAGTGTTGTCTGCATAGCTGTGATAAGTTGGGAGCATGTACAAACTGAACTGTAGCCCAAGATTTAAACCCTGCAGGGCTCCACATGTCATGCACAGCCGCTCAGATTTATAATCATCAATGGCAGCAACGTGGCCTCTGCCCTGGAGATATAATCTGAACCCACTGAGGACTGTGCCAGATAATCCAACTTGTATTTCCAGTCTGTCAACAGTATCACAACTGCACAAAGATCAAACAGCACCAGAGCTGATGTTTTAGCTGAATCAGTATTTGGATGAATGTCATTTAAGACCTTTCCATCCATGCATACTTGGCACTGAGGTGCTGTCTGAAGCCACATTAAAATCTGTACAAAAGGTCATAATGTACCACGCGGGATGTCAACATAAACCACCGCTATCTCTCTTCAGAATAAACCATGGTCGGTGATTTCTAGGTATGCATCCCGTTCCTCCCTAAAAATGTAGCCATTCATTAGATAGCAAAGACACTCCTGAGGAAAATGTGGCATCCTGACAGATCCTCACTGAGGTTCAAATAGAAGATCAGCAGTCCTTCCTCTGGTCATCTGTTTCTCGTCCTTTTTTTCAGGTTTGCACGTATGTTTGCGCATGGTAACATGACTTCAAATCTGTCCCCTCTCTCTTTCCCTTGACTCCAGACTCTAAAGCCATTGTGGATGGGAACCTGAAGCTGATCCTGGGTCTGATTTGGACCTTGATTCTGCACTACTCCATCTCCATGCCAATGTGGGACGAGGAGGAGGAGGCGGATGACAAGCAGCAGAAGACTCCCAAGCAGAGGCTGCTGGGATGGATCCAGAACAAACTGCCCGAGCTTCCTATCACCAACTTCCACAGGGACTGGCAGACCGGCCGGGCCCTGGGTGCCCTGGTTGACAGCTGTGCTCCAGGTGAGGGAAAGTGTGTGTGTGTGTGTGTGTTTGGGAACATCTTTGTATTCCTCTGCTTTAGGGAGTGATTTGTGTGAATGTGCTGAGGGTGCCGATATGTTTTGTGTGTTTGAAGGGTCAGTGGAGGTGAAGGACTAGAATGTGTGGGTGTGCACATGTTTTCCCCACAGAAAGGGTCTGAAATTACCACCAGCCATGGTGTAAGAAACATTTATCTCTGGAAGAATAAGAGCTTGGGGTCACCTGAAACACTGGCCCATAGCTTTTTGAAGTGATACTATTCAAATACCTCAGTTTTATATTGTAGTATTATGTAGTTTATTTTGTCTTTTAGCATCTTAACTGTCTGCATACAACAGTGACTGACAGCTGCAGATCTGAGGTCAGGTCAGGGAAAGCATGAGTGCGTAATTCTCACCTGTGTGAGAGTTAAAACTGAGGGCAGGGATAATGATGGTGAGCTGAACAGAGTACAGAGGAGAGGGAGTACTGCCCCGTCTCATTAGGGTCCTGTTACATTTAGAAAGTGGTGAGAGCGAAGGAGCCTGAGGGGAGGAGGGATGTAGCTGAAGGAAAGTAAGGAATAATGGAGGTTTCTGTTTACGTGCTCAGGATGTTTGGCATACCTGTGGATCAGCATCAGCCTTGAGCCGGAGATAAGGCTTCAAAAAAGCTTTTATTTTCCTCCAGGAAAAGATTTCCATCAGTGTCCAAAAATAACAACCTCCAGAGTTGAGCGTCAGTTATGAAGAAGTAAATAAAAAACTGCTGACAGAGAATATGCTCGTGTGATAATGAAGGAACACCATAACATCCAACAGATGAATTCAAGGGCAGACGAATTGATGAGCCACAAAGACAGATGTTTGACCCCACACTCAATTACTGCTGATGATTATTCACCTTCAAAGAAAGATTAGGAATGTTTTGCATTCTCCCTTTATCTGCTGGATGTCGTCAAGGCTGTTACTTTGGAGTCAACATGTTGTGCGGACAAGAAGCTCTGTCTCTTGATTAACCTCAGCTGACATATGAAAATAATGTGCTAAACTGCCTGGTAGTGTCACAAAAAGTTTTTCCGTTGTTCCATATTGTCATGATGATTTTATTATAATGTTGTCACTTATTTTTAACTTTTATATAGTAAATGATGAGTTATTGCCCCACTGCTTCCTGTCGCAAAACCAACCTCCTTTCTGTCCTGCAGGTCTCTGTCCTGACTGGGACCAGTGGGATCAGACCAAACCAGTGGACAACGCCCGTGAGGCCATGCAGCAAGCTGACGACTGGCTGGGAATCCCACAGGTAAAATAAATACCAATGGGCCAAAACGCCAATAAGCAATAACACATTCTTCCTCTCATAAATTAAAAGTTGAATTCATAAGCAATCCATTAGGGGATATGCTGCTACAGCCTTGGTGACCAACAGCAGATTGTGGCTGATGATAGCAAGTGTTAGCAATCTTTAGATATACTGTATGTTGTGTAACTAAATCACTTTTCTGACTTTATCTTTCTTCTCTGTTTATGCTACTCTTTCGGTGAAGCAAAAAATTTGCTCGGTGTTAGCAGGCCTTTACCGTTACACTATAGTTTAGCATGTAACATTATCCTTTAACTGGCAACGTTGCCGCTATTCAGGAAAACATACACAGAACTGCTTTAACCTACTTAATACTATTGTTTCATACATGGGCCGCATGTTTGTACTGACCTTGGGTTAATTTAACCTTCAGTTTAACCTGGCCAGGCAAGGATAAACAAAGATAAACTTAAGTAAAGTAAAAGGCTGGTGATATTCTTATTGTCAAAAGATGCATCATTCTTTAATACTAGAGGACGGACTTGACAGATGTATAGTTTGACAAACACGGTGTGAGTTGCCTCCTCAATGGAACAGAACGTGCCGTGCCGAGTCTGGTGGGATGTTCACTTGGACATGTAGGGAATCAACACAACCTTAACTCAAACATTTTATCTCCTTTAGTGTTTGTCCAGAAAAGTTCAACATTCAATAGGGAGATTTAGTATAACTGCGCTGCCTCTTTAGTTGCTCTGGTGAATGACAGTGTTTTTGGCATGATTGGCACAGCGCTGGCAGCTGGCACAGCATAGCGTGCTGACAGTTGGCTCTGTGGTCGCCGCTGTTTCCGCCTTCAGCTCTGCTTCTGCTAAGAAACTGGCTCTGTCCCTTCCCCTGATGTCTCTGTGGGTGAAACATCAGACAATAAGCATGTCTGTATGAGTTGGTGCCTGTTGGTTTGCGTGAGTTTGTCTCAGGTACTTTCTGAGTTGCGGAAGAGGTTGGCATGTGGTTTTCATCTCAGAATCACAACTACTCCGTAGTTGATTTTCCTGGGTACAATCTCCATGGCAGCTAATCAAACACTACTTCAGACTGTACAACTGTAGCCTCCCTTCCCTTTCATTAGAAAGTATGCTAACAAGGAAAAAACATTTGAAAACACTTTTCTTCTCGGCTTGGTGTCCTAGGTGATAACCCCTGAAGAGATTGTTGACCCGAATGTGGACGAACATTCAGTCATGACCTACCTGTCCCAGTTCCCCAAGGCTAAACTGAAGCCTGGTGCACCTCTACGACCCAAACTCAACCCCAAGAAGGCCCGAGCCTATGGGCCAGGTAAACACACACACACACACACACACACACACACACACACACACACACACACACACACATCTGCAGCTAGACTTCAACAAAGAAACAAATGTGGTTGTACTGAGCTGAGCAGCTGGATCAGTTTAGAGGGAGGATTGGACCCAGAACCTATGAGCGAGTCCAAGAGGTTGTTCTGGATACAGCTTTAAATGTGACATAGTAATGTTAAGGAGCATGCATTGTATGTACCTACAGCTCTTTCTGAGTCAGTCCAGGGTCCTACATGACATATGCACAGGACATATCTTAATACACTATCACGACTCTCCTGCCACCTCCCCTCTCTGAAGGTGTCGAGCCTGTCGGTAATGTTGTGATGAAGAAGGCTGTGTTCACTGTGGAGACCATCAGTGCAGGAATGGGAGAGGTGCTGGTTTACGTGGAGGACCCAGCAGGACACAGAGAGGAGGTGAGATGCTGCTGATGTTTGGGATATTTAGTCCTTTTTTGGTGGCGAATTATTTTGTTAACTTGTTTAAAAAATCCCCTCCAGGCTAAAGTGACAGCCAACAATGATAAGAACCGCACCTACTCAGTCTTCTACATCCCTAAAGTCACAGGCATGCATAAGGTAAGCTAAGAGTCATTTTTAATGCATAAGACTGATCTTACGTGATATGACCCTCTAAGTGGACTGTTTGCAGTGTATTCCAATGATGTGGGAAGCCAGTGGTAGAAATTGAGTACATTTACTTTGAGATACTTGTACTTTACTGGGATATCTCCATTTTATGCTTCTTTATAAATCTGCATTACATTTCAAAGAGAAATATTGTACTTTTTACTGCACTACCTTTATTTTACAGCTGGAGTTTTTAGTTAATTAGTTATTTTGCAGATTGAAAATATATATATTTTGCATAATCTGCCAGCATGTTTTTCAATGCAAATCTAATTTTTCATAATTGTAGTGTAGACCTGTATTAAACTGTTTATTATAAATAGATGCTCATTTGTTAAACATTTACAGTTGAACATGCTGAAATAATCTCACTACACTGTAAAATGGGATGAATGGCAATCAAAGACAGAAATGTCTTTCTGTGATCATGGTTTTTGCAGGTCCCCTCCACAACAGCTGCTCACACATGACTGCATCAGTAATATTATTCTATGACATAGATGACATTTGGCACAACAAATACTTTTACAAAATACAGTGGCAAAAATGCCAAAAGAATAATCTGAAAATGTTTCACTTCTCTTCTTCTTTTGCATAAGCCTGTACTTCTCTCTCGCTTTCTCACAGCTGCACACTTTCCATTTCTCCCCTTACTCTTCAGGGAGTCTGTGAGATGATGTTTACACATAAATATAATTAAATTAATACTCCATCAGAGCATCTTAATAAAATTGCTTTTAAGTGATTTCTGCACAGAGCGGCAGTAATTAAAAATAGAAGCATGTTATTGTTGCCTTACGTGGACAGAAGCTCTATAAAGACTGCAGTGGATTGAATCCTCTGTCGGGATGATCAGCGCCTGACCTCTTCATTCAGTTGAGCACTTGAAAAACATCTGCTCGCACACTTTTTGAAAAACGTAGCAAGCCACTCAGGAAATAAAGGCTGTTAAGACATGAAAAAAAGCAACACACATCTGTGCAAAAATGTCAGTTTACAAAAGGAAAAAGATTAAGATAAAATTGAATTAAGCAAAACCTCTATCCTGCCAAGTCAAACTTTTTTTTATCATAAACTAATAATAACTAAGTTTTCATTTTGATATGTATGTATTACTAATAGGGTTTACTACTACCCATCAATGGGGTAGTGCTTACTTAAGAGTAGCTTTTCACACAAAGTAAAATTGAGATTTTTTTATACCACAAAGAAGGCAATTTGATGCCTGTTTCACGATCCTATCGGCCACAGTATGAAAAAATTATGAAAAACCACACAACATGGCCTAGAATTATTTATCCTTTCACCTTTTATTCAGTCTTTCCCAGCAAATTTCTAATGATATAGTTAATTAAATTAATAATACCTGCATTCGGATGAGCAACATAAAATCTATAGCTGGATTAATCAATCAAAAATGATTAAATCATTTAAATTCATTTAATTTTTTTTTACTAAAGTCAACACACGCCCATTATAAGACAATGAGCCTCCTAGCTATTGAGCCAGCTAGCTAGTGTTAGGTCAACAATCCCACTTTTAGTTTCAATATTTTATAACTAACATTACTGCCTACAGCAGGGAAGAGACAATATTTAATACTTTGTTATTTAAATTTTTTAAACACCTTCTAAGGTCTTTTTTGAGAAAGCTGAATTCAGTGCTTTCCAAGACCTCCAGATACCCTGTAGGGGGATGTGATGGATCCAGACACAATATTCACTTTCTCCCTTCTACTGTGTAGGTGACCGTTTTGTTTGCAGGGCAGCACATCTCTAAGAGCCCATTTGAGGTGGAGGTCGGAATGGCTCAGGGAGACTCCAGCAAGGCCACGGCCCAGGGACCAGGCATCGAGCCCTCAGGGAACATCGCCAACAAGTCCACCTACTTTGACGTGTACACAGCAGGTAATAACACGGGCGATGGGAGTGAGGTTTTGTGTTTTATTGTGCGATTTAAGCCATGTTATACCAGTTTCCTGTTCTTACATCCCCTTATCTCACTCTCTCCTGTTTCTCTCAGGTGCTGGTGTTGGCGAGGTAGAGGTGATGATCATGGACCCTGCCGGCAAGAAGAACACAGTGACTTGCGCCATCGAGGACAAGGGCAACAGTAGCTACCGCTGCACCTACAAACCCACTCAGGAGGGCCCGCACACCATCTACGTCACCTTCGCCGGTGGTCAGATCAGCAAGAGTCCCTTCACGGTCACCGTGGGAGAGGGTAAGAATTGTATATTTGATACCTCAGCAGCATCCTATTACCAAGATCACCAGGAAACCCTGGTTCAAAGGCATTCTGTTTTTCCATGCAAAGCACCAGAATTACATGAATAGAAGTCCAATCCCTCAGCCTGTGATGACTATCAGCTATAACAAAGCTGTAAATCTTAAAGGCAACAAGAGACGAGATTTTTTTAAACCTTGAATATTTGTTTTTTTCTTCAGTTGGGTCTCTAATGCTTTGCTGTCTTTCCCTGCCACTGTACTGGATGGTGTATTCTCTCTTCTCCCCCCCCCTTCCCTCTCTTCTTCTCTTCAATAGCTGCCCGGTGGTATCTGTCCTCTCTCTGGAATGGCCTCTTCCTTCTGCTGTCATTTCCTGTTTCCTGGGATCTCTCTTGGGTACCCACTGTGTGTGTGTGTGTGTGTGTGTGCATGAGTGGGTGATCTGTATGTCCATGTAGATATCTGACTGCATTTCCTTTACCCTGTGTGTGTGTGTGTGTGTTTTTGTGCATGTCGTTATGTTGTGACTAATTTCCCTCCGTAGGCTTGCTGTATATGTGTGGTATGTGTCATCTGCCTCTACAACTCAAAATGACACGCTCAGGAAAAACTCAAGAAATTCACAAACAAATTCTCATATCCCCCCCCCCCAATAAGCTGCAGTCTTGCTCAGAAAAGGGAGCATTCATTTCTGCCAGCTCCTTTTGCTCTTCACTCCATGACACAATTCACAAAGAATTGTATTTGTGTTGCGTGACCAGCATTGTTTGAAAGATGGCTTTTGGCACAATGATTCATTTTTGTGTTCTAGGAATGAAAATAACATGGTAGGATTGAAATGAGCTTTGAGAGATAACCCAACCTTTAAGGTTCATCCAAGACAGCTTGTATTAAAATCACAGAATGCTTAATAAATAAGAGAATATTGGTGATATCCAAACATTTTGGTACAAATTTCTAATATAAAGGGGCTATAAGTTTTAACTAATGGTTAATAAATCATTTAAAAATGCTTCATAGATCACAAAGTAGCCATTCATAAGAACATGGCCAGGTTATAAAAAATACCATTGTTTCTCCTTTTTATTTGGTAATAATATAGTTCTCAATGTTGTTAGTTTATTAAATTGATCCGATGTAACTTATGTTGCAGG
Source organism: Lepomis macrochirus (assembly GCA_024633595.2). Lineage (NCBI taxonomy): Eukaryota > Metazoa > Chordata > Actinopteri > Centrarchiformes > Centrarchidae > Lepomis > Lepomis macrochirus. The sequence continues at coordinate 7,927,978 of JALXJV020000014.1, read as the reverse complement.
ACAAAAACATTATTATAACAAATATATAACAAAAATAACATTTGCTAATATTGGCCAACATCAGCCACCATAGGTTTCTGGTCATACCAGACCAGTAGTAATACTACAGGAATAACTAATACCTCAACTTCAAACCTCAGCATCAAAATAGATTTAAATATAATACAATATAAATCTATCCTTCTTAGAGTGCCAAGTATACCGCTCCCTGGAAAATATCTTGACCCCCTTTCAGTTGCCTCTGTTCCTGTGGGGTTTCCTTTGCTTGCCTCAGGGCTTCCGACTGTGACTCAGCTGTTCCTATTTTATAAACATTTAATCAGGAGATATGAATACTTCACTTTCTCTGTCAGGGTAATGGCACACTTCCTTTACTGCGGTGGATGAATTCACGCTGCAGGATAAGATAGCTGGATAAGAATCTCAGGAGTGGTGTGCAGGCGGGAAAGGAGAATTGAACTAAAACGTTCCAGCAACCCTTCATACTTCTTGAAAATGATGGATGTACCGTTCAGATGGAAACAGTTTTGGTTTCATATCATTCACCACGCACCTCATTTCTCTTCTCCCCACTGAAACCACCACTGTGCTCACATGTGGTCATAATGTTGGAGTCTATTTCATTGTGTGTGTCTCCCCACAGCGTGTAACCCCAGCCTCTGCAAAGCTAAGGGTCGTGGTCTGCAGCCAAAGGGCCTGAGAGTGAAGGAGACTGCAGACTTCAAGGTTTACACCAAAGGAGCTGGCACCGGAGAGCTCAAGGTCACCATCAAGGGGCCCAGTAAGTTACATTGCAAACACGTATTGGCTCGTTCTTTATAATTCCACGTATATTCCCAGATCCTCTTTCATTGCTGTTATATTCAAATTCCCCTGAAATAAAGAGAAGTAGCCCTTTCAGACCTATGTATTGGTCTTATTGGTCTGGACCTAGTGCAAAAGTGGCCCTATAAACTTTCTTATTTTTTATAGAGAACAGAAGAATGCTTTGCACATCTAGTTCATGAGACATTTATTAGCAGTGCATCAGGCATGTGGAAGTTTTCTCACTGAAACATCACAAATTATTGTATTATTGCAAGTTAAACCAGCGTGTGGGCGTTTTTTGCCGCCATTTTTTTAATATAGCCCAAAATTGCACGCTTGCTTCAAAGGGTTTTATGATCTGTAAAGATATGACACCCACTCCCCTTAGACCCTCAGTTCAAATTAGGAAAATCTCCCAAAAGAAACGTTTAATAGAGTGGTAATATCAGTTTGTTGTGACTAAAGCTTGTTTACGCCTCATAAACCTTTGAAAGCTGTGTTGTTGTTGTTGTTGTTGTTGTTGTTGTTGTTGTTGTTGTTGTTGTTGTTGTTAGTTCCTAAAATTAGCAGTTAAGAAAAGTGATTCTAACGTGTGTTTACAGAGGGTCTTGAGGAGCCATGTAAAAGGAAAGATCTCGGAGATGGTGTATATGGATTTGAGTATTACCCCACCACACCTGGAACATACACCATCACCATCACCTGGGGAGGACAGCACATTCCCCGCAGGTACAAACACTCTCATGGAAACTAATACTTTAATTGAACTGCACTGACTTCTTGTTGTCACTGACCGTTCTCTGCTCCGTTTAGTCCCATTGAGGTCAAGATTGGCGCCGAGGCAGGCCAGCAGAAGGTGAGGGCCTGGGGTCCAGGGCTGGACGGCGGAGTCGTCGGCAAATCTGCTGACTTTGTGGTGGAGGCTGTTGGAGACAACGTCGGTACACTGGGTAAGTAGGCCAGTAGGGAGGACAGAGAATATAAGGATCCTGAACATATATGTTGTTGCAAGGTGCTCACTGACAGTTCTGTTTGATTCCCCCTGTTCAGGCTTCTCTGTGGAAGGTCCATCTCAGGCAAAGATTGAGTGCGACGACAAGGGTGATGGATCCTGTGACGTGCGTTACTGGCCCACAGAGGCCGGGGAGTATGCCGTGCATGTGCTCTGCAACAACGAAGACATCCAACACTCTCCCTTCATGGCTGAGATTGTCAACCCACCTGGCAAAGACTTCTACCCTGACAAGGTTTGCACACACCCTGGGACGCATTCACCTAGATGAGGTACAACTGCAAAGCAGTTGTTTTTTTTTAATGTTGAAATAATTTTTGTCATGAATGTGTTTATGCCAGGTTAAGGCGTTCGGCCCAGGCCTTCAGAGCAGTGGTTTGGCTGTTGGAAAGCCCACTGAGTTCACAGTCGATGCCAAGCAAGGAGGAAGTGCTCCTCTGAGGATTTTGGCTCAGGTAAGGCTGTGTGTGTTTCCACACATGACCAGAAATGTGCTGCGTGAATAGGAACATCTGTCTTTGTTTCAGCCTCTCATACACCTCTGTATTTGTGTTTTACGCACCTTTTAATGGATCTATTCCACTCTGAAGTGTTGTCTTATTTAACTCTTTGGTTTTCCACATCTGCACAGGATGGCGAAGGTACTCCTGTGGATGTACAGGTTAAGGATAATGGCAACGGCACATACGCCTGTACGTACACCCCACGTAAACCTGTAAAACACACTGCCATGGTCTCCTGGGGAGGAGTCAACATCCCTGACAGCCCATTCAGGGTGAGGACACATACACACAGGCACACAAAGGACATTTAATCACAGAAAAGTCTCCTTTAACTGTTGTGTTTATGACCACAGATGAACATCGGCGCAGGCTGTCATCCAAACAAAGTAAAGGTGTCCGGCCCTGGGGTGGCCAAGACCGGCCTCAAGGCCTTCGAGCCAACTTACTTCACCGTTGACTGCGCAGAAGCTGGTCAAGGTAAAGCGACATTAAAACTGTTGCATCCTTTCAAACAATAAATTGCAGCACAGTATTTTCTACCACTGCATAATTGTGTCTTTTTTTTAAAGTAGCTTCACTATTCATGGAACAAACGTGTAATTTTATCATCCAGCTCTGCAGTTCTCTTCAGTTTTATGCAGCATCTTAACGTCTTTCAGCTCGTTCTTTTTGTTTTCTGGAACGTAAATTCAGCTCTCATTGTTCCAGGCAGCTGTTTTCAGCAAAAGAGTTCTGATAAACCAACTGCAGCACTACATGTCCAGCACGAAATGACAGATAGACAAAGTCAGTCGGTGGAAAGCAAAACAGAGCAGAATGTACAATGACTGTTGGGCTTTTATTCATCAGGTGGACGGAAACACGACTCCAGATGAATGATATTGTTGCTATTGTGTCAGTTGGATGCCAATTATTTGCCATTAAGTTTGTCTTAACAACTTTATACGGTTATAATATGTCAGACCAGTTGAATTAAGATAATAGAGGCAAAAAGGCTGCATTAATTGGCTGCGGATCGTCCGCTGAAATCATCAGTTTGACGTTTGTCCCCTGTCCTCAGGTGACATCAGTATAGGTATCAAGTGTGCCCCCGGAGTGGTAGGACCCGCAGAGGCTGACATCGACTTTGACATCATTAGGAACGACAACGACACGTTCACTGTCAAATACACTCCTCCTGGAGCAGGCAGCTACACCATCATGGTCCTGTTTGCTGACCAGGTGAGTTTGAATCATGCGTTGCTTATGGCGTGAATGAGAGCAGAATGTGTGTGTGTGTGTGTGTGTGTGTGTGTAGGATTTAGTGTATTCTTTGTGCTTAAAATGTGTGTTTGCTTTTTAGGCTATTCCAATGACGCCCATCAGGATCAAAGTGGATCCTTCTCATGATGCCAGCAAAGTTAAGGCAGAGGGACCAGGACTCAGCCGCACTGGTAAGAAAACCTATTCAGTAGGTCGTTCAGTGTAAAATACTTCCTTTTTTTTAATCTCCATGTTTACATGTGCAATTTCCTCTTCCCTTTGCCTGTTAAATCCTGCCAATTACCCAGTTTATCTATTTATTGCAATTAAACCAAAATGAAACAAAAAACTTTTCCTGTGAGACAGAGAATTACTCGGCAGGCAAAACTGCTTGAGTTTGACGAGTGGAAGTTAATGTGAAAATGTTATATGAATGATTCTGTAATTTTCTCCCAGGCTGACACTAACTCAGATTAATCTCCTTCTCTCTCAGGTGTTGAATTAAACAAGCCCACTCATTTCACTGTGAGCACTAAAGGAGCAGGAAAGGCCAACCTGGACTGCAACTTCAGCGCCCCAGTCAAAGGAGAGGCTGTCAAGGACTTTGAAATCATCAACAACCATGACAACACACACACTGTGAAATACACGCCTGTGCATCAGGTAAGATGGGAGAAGCGCTCACACATACAAATGTGCAGATTCACTCTCCATACCTAAATGGTCTCATAGCTACTTTCTGATTACAGTCTTCACCATCACGTACAAGCTAGAACCAGGAGACAGTTAGCTTAGTCCAGCACAAAAACTGTAATTGAACTGAACTGGAATTTGCTCTGTCAGAAACAGGCAGCTGTTACTCTGGTTTATGTCGGCATTATCTGTCCACCCTTCTCCTACATAATCACTTGTGTGTTCACATCTGTGTCACTTCCTGCCCCAGGGTCAACTGGCAGTTGCTGTGACATACGGCGGAGATAACATTCCCAAGAGCCCCTTCGTCGTTGGTGTGGCCCCAACACTGGACCTCAGCAAGATCAATGTCAAGGGCCTGGGAGACAGTATGTACTTTCCTGTAATTGCTCTTGCAGCTCTACACGTTTTGACGTCACCCCTTATCTACAGCATCATTTTGTGTTTGACATAACCAGAGCTGAATGGTGTTTCTGTTGCTCAGTCGTTTTGTTTGTGTGGTGTGTCATTTCTCTTCATCTGTGGCATTTTTCTGGGTTGTGTGGAAGCCCATTTCTGCCTGATTCAGTTCTGCATGATCAATAATAAGTGTGTGATTTTGGTATTTGAGGGTCTGATCCGATATCCCAAAGGTTATCCCTAACATTTGTTATGTGGCACTGTATATAATTTTGTCCTGCTGAGTTAAAATTGTACAATGCCAAATCAGCATTATGGGAGAGTACGTCATTATTTTTGAGATTTTGTCTCAGAATTTCAGTCAAACTTTTGACTGTTTCATAATTTTTACTTTATATCTCATGATTTTAGTAAATCTAAGAACAAACCTACTATCTCATAGTTTGAATTTTGTCTAAATGTTTTTATCATGTCTTTTTCCTTTTCTTTTTTTTTTGGGCATCCATTTGAAAGACCTATCAACCATATAATGGAATATCTAATCTACAGCGCTCTCTTTGCTCTGTGTGTCACTGTAGAGATGACTGTAGGCAAAGACCAGGAAGTGACTGTCAAATCAAAGGGTGCTGGTGGTCAGGGCAAGGTCGCTGCCAAGGTGACCGGACCGTCAGGGAAGCCTGTGGCCAGCAAGGTATGGCACATGATTAGGATTCATTTTGCTTTTTTAGAAGTGTCCATGTTGAGACGATCTGTGGTCCTGAGCAAAATCCTGCATCTTTAACATATGATGCAAACATGCTGTATTTTTTAATGTGTAAAACCCGGTTCATATTTCTTGTTCAGGTTGAGCCAGGGCTGAGCCCAGAGACCAGTGAGGTGAAGTTCATCCCGCGGGAGGCAGGGCCATACCAGGTTGAACTGACCTATGATGGCGTGCCAATCCCTGGATCACCCTTCAACCCCACAGCGTATCCTGCCTCAGATCCCTCAAAGGTTAGCCACAGTTTCTGACAGACCGTACACATCTATAGAATATAAATAAAATGTCATTAATCATCTGTCGCTGTCTTCTTTGGCCTCCCTTTTCAGGTACGCTGCTCTGGCCCAGGCTTGGAGCGTGCCAAGGTCGGGGAGAAAGGGGAGTTCATTGTGGACTGTACCAACGCCGGCCCGGCTGAGCTGACCATTGAGATCATCTCAGACAGCGGCACTGAGGCTGAGGTTCACATCCAGGACAACGGAGACGGGACCTACACCATCACCTACATCCCTCTCTACCCCGGCTCGTACACACTCACCATCCGCTACGGCGGCCAGGACGTGCCCAACTTCCCTGCTCGGCTCAATGTGGAGCCCGCGGTCGACGCCAGTGGAGTCCGTGTGTTTGGCCCTGGAGTGGAGGGCAAAGGTAAAAATCATGCATTTGTTATTTTGTTGTTGTTCAGTACTATTTCATTTTTTATCCTTCTTCCCTTTGTTCATGCTGTTGTTAGCATACTTCATCAGATTGGTTGCATCCCTGGATTCTTATAAGTCTGTTCAAGCTTGCAAACATTTCCCCAACATGCTGTATGTTCCCTGTCTGTGTTTTTAGGTGTGTTCCGCGAGGCGACCACAGACTTCACTGTGGATGCTCGTGCTCTCACGCAGACCGGAGGCGACCACATCAAAACCCTCATCAGCAACCCGTCTGGCAGCCGTACGGACGCCCTGATCACCGACCTTCGAGATGGCACCTACAGTGTAGAGTACACTCCCTATGAGGAGGGTGAGTTCAGCAGCAGTGTGTGTATAATTTGTGAGTTTGTTATTTGATTCTTAAATACATGAGTTTGAAGCTTCTATTCTGTTCTATTGTGTGCATGCTTCAGGCCCACACAACGTGGAGGTTCGCTATGATGGCTCTCCAGTACCCAAGAGTCCCTTCCGTGTTGCCGTCACCGAAGGCTGTGATCCAGCACGTGTTCGCGTGCATGGTCCTGGACTGAAAGGCGGCACCACCAACAAGCCCAACAAGTTCACAGTGGAAACCCGGTAAGTGAGACTGATTTACTTGGAAGAGTTCAAGCAAAAGGCAAATGTCACTGAAAGGTTTCCTGCTCATATTTGTAATGTCCATCGTCTTCCCTCCACAGAGGAGCAGGTACTGGTGGTCTTGGTCTGGCGATGGAGGGTCCATCAGAGGCCAAAATGTCATGCACTGATAACAAGGATGGCAGCTGCAGTGTGGAGTACATCCCATACGAGCCTGGCACGTACAACCTCAACGTCACCTACGGAGGACAGCCCATCAAAGGTGCATAACTGTTACAGCTAGAAAAAAAAACATTTCCATATTATTGTCACAATGTTTAACTTATTCAGTCTGATTGTATTCATTCAGCGCTGATCTGGTTGCATTTAATCACAAATTCACAAATTCAATTTTCTGAGCAGACAGGAATATTTTGATTACAGCGTTCTCTGACGCAGTAGAGAAAGCCGAGATGAGTGTGACGAGAAAGAGTGTGACAGCGAGGATTTTTTGTTGGCTTTTTCTAACCATTTTCTTACATTTTGTCTGTGCAGGTAGTCCATTCTCTGTGCCAGTCAGTGACACAGTGGACAGTACCAAGGTGAAGTGCCAGGGTCCAGGCCTGGGAAACAATGTCAGGGCCAACATTCCTCAGGCTTTCACAGTGGACGCCTCCAAAGCTGGAGTGGCCCCACTGCAGGTCCGCGTACAAGGGCCCAAAGGTAAGTGTGTGCTCTAATGTTTCTAATGTATTGATGATTAAAGCGTGTGGTTTGTAACGGTCACATACAAAAAGAAACTAAGAATTATAACGCTAAGTATTTAACTTCTCTCTTTCTGCCTGTGTGTGTGTGTGTGTGTGTTCAGGTGTGGTGGAGCCTGTGGAAGTGGTGGATAACGGTGACCAGACTCACACAGTCAACTATGTTCCCACCAGAGAGGGACCCTATTCCATCAATGTATTGTACGCTGATGAGGAGATACCTCGCAGGTAGCGCACAAAAGATTCTGTGTACAGTCAACATTTTTTTTTACGGCTGAATATTTGTTCCATGCAGCCTCTCCTCTCTCCCCCTGTCAGCCCCTACAAGGTGAAGGTGCTCCCCACCCACGATGCCAGTAAGGTCCGTGCCAGCGGACCCGGCCTCAACACCACAGGCGTGCCCGCCTCTCTGCCCGTCGAATTCACCATTGATGCCAAAGATGCAGGCGAGGGACTTCTGGCCGTTCAGATCACCGTGAGTGCTCACATGTGATGCACATGATAAAAAATAAGAGCAAATTATTTTGGGAAGTGTTTTGAAACTTTGTTAACTTTACCGCCCCAAAAGGACCCAGAGGGGAAGCCTAAGAAGGCCAACATCCGTGACAACCATGACGGGACCTACCTGGTGTCCTATGTGCCGGACATGACTGGCAGATACACCATCCTCATTAAGTACGGAGGGGATGAGATTCCATACTCACCCTATCGTATCAGAGCCCTGCCCACCGGAGACGCCAGCAAGTGCACTGTCACAGGTATGTGCAGGCTGTTAGCTTTATGTTAGCTTTACACGTGTTTACTTTTATATAATTAGTTAGACTCAAAGACTGTTTTATTGCTCATCAACTTCGAGCCCTCTATATACTATAGGAGCAGTCATTCTATATGATAATGATTTTTGATGTTCCTATTTTGTAATATAAAACACCAATGGGCTGCTGGTTTTCCCCCAAAGTAATTAACAAAACATGGAATCGTTTTGTTAAGCTACACAGTGTTGTGTTATTTATGGTTCATCCACTTTTCAGCCATTTTGAATGTTTAAAGGAACTTTTTGCTGTATTAGGAAGTGCACACAGTTACATGGTTAACTAAGCTTACCATAAAAACAGAAGCAGGGGGAAACGGCTAGCCCTATATCTTGTTTATTTAATCTATATGAAAACCACAGATTCTTGTTTTTACACTCAAGATTTTGCACAAACTAATGTTAAGCTCTAATTATAATTTATCAAAATATACTTTATTCACGAGCTATGACATCACAAACTATAATCTCCCAGTATAACTCATATCTCTGAGAGCGTGAACGGTGATCATTTCTTTACGATCTCACCTCTCAGCGTTCCTACCGCTGGAAGATCGTTTTTCATGCATTGTTATGTTGTGTTCCTCACGCTGTGCTCCTCAGGTACACGCCCCCTCACCTAAGTCCACGCTGTACACACAAATACACACACACACACACACACACACACACACCCACACACCTTCCCTGCTTCACACTCCACCATCACCGTTTGTTTTCATCCAAGTGTTTGGAGCACAGTTATTGCCTCCCACCACCCCCACCCCCACCTGACTGTCTTTTATTTGTCACTTTTTGTCTTTGCTCCCCTGCTTCTCACCGTTCCTATTATCAGTCTCAATCGGCGGTCACGGTTTAGGTAAGCCTACTGAATGACTTTGTAATGTAGAGGAACTACTCTACCTTTTCTTTCTTTTCTGTCAGCATGGAGGATAGTGGCACCAACTTTCATCCGGAAATCCCATTCTCTCTCTCTCTCTCTCTCTCTCTCGCTCTCTCTCTCCTCTCTCGCTCTCTCGTCTCGCTTTTCCACATATTCTTCTCCTATAGTTCAATCTCCCAAACCTGTTTCCCCTCCCATCTCATCTTCTGTTTGTCTATGTTTCCAACTCACATTTTTAATTGGACAGACTAATGGACTAACAGAGTAAGTAGGATGGCATGGTGGAATGGCTAATCTAGCTCCATGTGGGTCTACATGGTAACTGTATGATAACAGTATATGAGTCGATGGTAACAACATACAATAGATGGAAGTGACGTGACTACATCTCATCCAACTTTAACCTGGTCTCATGGTTGTGGACTGTGCATGCTGAATGTGTGTGTGTGTGAAAGAAAGTGTGAGTCTGTTTGTGTCTCTGTTAGTTATCATAAATGGCGTCTCACCACTGACTCTTTTTCTTCTCAATCCTCAAGGCGCTGGTGTCGGCCCAACCATCCAGATCGGCGAACAGACGGTCATCACGGTGGACGCCAAGGCTGCTGGGAAAGGAAAGGTGACATGCAGTGTGTGCACACCCGAGGGGGCGGAGCTCGACGTGGACGTTGTCGAAAACGAGGACGGCACTTTCGACATCTTCTACACGGCGCCGCAGCCTGGCGAGTACGTCATCTGCGTCCGCTTTGGAGGGGAGCACATCCCTAACAGTCCCTTCCAAGTCACGGTGAGTGATGGGCATTTTAACCTTCATTAATACAGGGTGGGTAGTTACTGCAGCGCCCTGTCGAGAGTTTAATGGAACAGAAACAAAGAACAGACGGAGCTGATGAACAAATCAGGAAAAAAGTGATAATGAAGAAGGAGAAGGAAAAAGCAAAGGCACTTTATCATATAGAGTGCAGTGGTTAGTGTTACAATTAACACCATTAATGAACCTGAGTTTAAAGTGGAGGCAACAATCTTTTTTCAGCACAGGAGAGTAGCCTCTCTTTCTTTACAACAAGCCAAGTTTCTGTCGCAGTTTACCAACAAGGCTTTATGTGAGATATTTAAATATAAAACTAACCATGGCAGATGTAAAGATATTTGTATTCTGTGATCCTAGCATTATTAAGCCCAGAGTGGAGATATGTAAGTACTCAAGTACATTTTAAGGTGTATTAAAGAGATAATAGAGATAAAGATCAGCTATGACAGTATAAAACACCATAAATTTTACCCTTTGACACAGAGGAGACAATCATTTATATAAATAGTTAAAAGAAGAGTGATTCTTAGGTTTTTGGATCAAATTCAAGGTTTAAATCTTTGAGGGCAAGTCCAGCTGCTATGATCATAGATCCTAAGCTCTTCAAGTTTAGTTTGAGTCAAGTTCTAATCTCTCACTCTGGTGAACGGGACAGGGCCCAGAACGAATCCCTGCTGCATGCCCTGCTGCAGCAGGAATTTAGATTTGGCCTTTCATACCTTCACACACCAATGTTTGTCCGACTAATAGCCAGTGAAAGGCAACCCATCCCAGGCCAGCAGGTGAAGAGTAACTACTGTATCACAGGCTTTTCAGAAATGAATGAATGTGAAGACATATTGTTTTTTTATTGTCAAAACTTAACTTGACAGTAATAACACCATTCAAGATCAGAGTAACAGCTGAGATGTTGCTTTAAAACCAGACTGAAGTTGACTTCTAATGGTGACTGACCAGCAATTCCAGGATGTTTGACTGCTTGAAGATACTAGGATAACAAACAGAGCAAGGTGTGAGTGAGAGATGATGCATGGACCAAAGATCCGTGACGCTGTTTCTCCCTACAGAAGCTTCGTGATTGGGTCCTGGTTGGCACCAGACAATTTCTAAATCACCCTGACTACTGTTTTATTCCCCTCCAATCCCTTCCATCTTTTCTACCCTCTCCATCCCCGACACCACCCCTACCTACCCCTTCACCACCTCCCACCTCCCTCAGGCGCTGGAAGGAGCTCCATCAGACCAACTCATGCAGCAGAGCCAAATCCCCCAGTACTACGCTCAACAGCCCTGGGTACCTAAAGCCTCTGCCTCCAGCCGCTCTCATCCCTCTCAGTTTTTGTTAACTTCATCTTTCCTCCCTTTCTCTCCTCCTTTCATCTCATGTACATCATAGATACATGACCTCCCTTCATCAGCCTTTATCAGTGTGTGCTGTCTCTCATCGCAGGTGTTTCATCTCTGAGGGGGCCTTTTCTCTCGTTTCACTCCCTCCACCTCATAAACAGGAATCCTTAAACACATGGGGCAGTGCAACAGAGCTGCACAGTATCACAAAGGAATATTCTTCAACATAGGAACTTTTTCCTTTGCAATTTGGGAATTAAATACTTTTTCATATTTTCCATACATCCTTGTGCAGCCCATCTGTTCAGCAGTGCTTCATGTCAACTCGCTTAGGAGACAAAAGCAGCCATTTTGAGAAACAGCAATGTGTCAGCTGCGTCACATTTTACAAAATGGCGACCTGTGCTTCTTCATTCTCCCTCCACCTACCGGTGTTTTTGTGCTCATCCCATTCTCTCTCGCAGTTTGTGTCGGTGTCATCATCCTGACCATGATCACCATTGTCATCTCCATTGTCAATCATTTCATCTCATGATTGTGTCATCCCATTTTGTTTGCTGGTGTTTGGAAGCTTTTACCCCTCTGCCCTGCCCTGTGTCGACCGCAGTCTGTGACGTGCACTGTTACTGTAACCACACGTACCGCCACTGACCTCTGCCCTCTGTCTCCCAGGCAACAGACAGACCAATGGGAATGAATGGTCTGGATGTGGCAGGGCTGAGACCGTTTGACCTGGTCATCCCGTTCACCATTCAGAAGGGAGAGATCACAGGTAACATCAACAAGTCTGTGCCCCAAATTCTCTTTAAGGAGGATTTCTGTGTTGCGTGTACCTCACTGTATGTTTCCATCCCCTGCTGAAGGTGAGGTCCGAATGCCATCAGGCAAGGTGGCCAAGCCGGACATCACAGACAACAAGGACGGCACGGTTACTGTCAAGTACGCTCCCACTGAGGCCGGCCTGCACGAGATGGACATCAAATATGATGGCATTCACATCCCTGGTACAACTTACCTCTGAAGTGATTTTGTAACCTCTGGATGCTTGAGTCATTTTGTTCTTAGTTCACTCATTCTCTCTCTCTCTTCTTCTCCTTCTCTCTGTTATAATCACAGGAAGTCCCTTACAGTTCTATGTGGACTACATGAACAGTGGTAATGTCAGTGCCTATGGCCCTGGCCTCATCCATGGGACTGTCAACAAGCCTGCTGTCTTCACTGTGAACACTAAAGATGCTGGAGAGGGTACGTAGCAGCTTGTGTAGAAATTAGTTTATTAGTATTAGTCATGACTGTACCGATACATTTTATTCACCACACTGACCAGTTTGCTCAAACCGAAGAGAACGATAAAGCAGGAGAGAGGGCTAAAAGTTTTAACAAAGGGACAAACATAATCACACAAAACGCCGTCTGTTCAAATCCTGTACTTGTAGGTGGTCTGTCTCTGGCCATCGAGGGTCCATCCAAGGCAGACATCAGCTGTCTGGACAACCAGGATGGGACCTGCACCGTGTCCTACCTGCCCGTCCTGCCAGGAGACTACAGCATCCTGGTCAAATACAATGACAAGCACATCCCCGGCAGCCCCTTCTCCGCTAGGATTACTGGTAATATAATCTAGCGGCGTGCCAGATAAAGTTTGGGAGCCCTATTTTTTTCTCCTCTTGAGTGTGTTTATGTCATCAGCATGCGCCCTAACTGGCCTGTCACTGCTGTGTCTTCAGGTGATGACTCCATGAGGATGTCCCATCTGAAGGTGGGCTCAGCCGCAGATATCCCACTGGACATCGGAGAGCTTGACCTCAGCCAGCTGACCGCCTCCCTCACCACGCCCTCGGGCCGCGAGGAGCCCTGCCTGCTGAAGATGCTGCGTAATGGACATGTTGGTGAGTGTGTGTCTGATGTGAGCGAGGAGACGTAGACTGAAAGGATGAGGCTTGGCTGTTGTCTTTTTTTCTTTTTTTTTAACCCTCCCCTCCTCTTTTCACGCACGTGTCTGTCACAGGCATCTCGTTTGTTCCCAAGGAGATCGGAGAGCATCTGGTGAACATCAAGAAGAACGGTCGCCACATTCCTAGCAGCCCCATTGCTGTTATGATCAGCCAGTCAGAGATCGGTGATGCCAGTCGCGTGCGTGTGAGTGGCCAGGGCCTGAGCGAGGCCAGGACCTTTGAGCCTGCAGAATTCATCATTGACACTCGTGATGCAGGTACGCGTACATATGAAGCGATTTCTACAAGTGTTAGTTGTTTTTTACGTTTCATTTTCAGTCATCCAGTTTTAATATTTATTACCACTCCCTCATGTTTCTTCCACGCAGGCTATGGCGGCCTGAGCCTGTCCATTGAGGGGCCCAGTAAAGTAGACATCAACACTGAGGACCAGGAGGATGGCACCTGCAAGGTCACCTACTGCCCCACTGAACCAGGGAATTACATCATCAACATCAAGTTTGCTGACCAGCATGTGCCAGGTGCTTATCTTTAGAACAGCCAGGGGTAACAGAATAGAGCCGAGTTGTTCTGAATTATTAATCATTGTGTTTGTGCACAGGGAGTGCGTTCACAGTGAAGGTAACAGGGGAGGGAAGAATGAAGGAGAGCATCACAAGGAAGAGGAGAGCAGCATCAGTTGCCAACGTCGGCAGCCAGTGCGACCTCAGCCTCAAGATCCCAGGTGACTAAAACAGGAAATAATGACAATGCATCTCTCTGGGCTCATGGTAGAAATCAAGATCCACATTAAGACACTGTTGACTTACTTTTTCACTGTTAAAATACTTTGGAAAACCCTGGGTTGGGTTTGGAGAGACCGCTTTTGACTGTTGTATATGTTCTTTCAAAGCCACTGGCTCGAGACGTCTTATCAAATAAAAGAATACTTAAAAAGTTCCATGCTCTCACTGTATGCGATGTTTCAAACATCTGTCTGCCTGTCTCTTCAGAGATCAGCATAGCTGACATGACCGCTCAGGTGACCAGCCCGTCTGGCCAGGTTCACAAGGCTGACATTATGGAGGGAGAGAACAACACCTACTGCATTCGTTTTGTCCCCACTGAGACGGGTGTGCACACCGTGTGTGTGAAATACAATGGCGTGCACGTGCCTGGCAGCCCGTTCCAGTTTACCGTCGGCCCGCTGGGAGAGGGCGGGTCTCATAAGGTTCGTGCTGGAGGGCCGGGCCTGGAGAGAGCCGAGGCTGGAGTACCAGGTGGGTGCAGTGGCTGGATTGTTAGTGTTTGAGTGTGCGTGCTTCGATATGTAATTGTACACAACGTACCTGAATTTGTTTGTTCTGTGTAGCTGAGTTCAGTATCTGGACGAGGGAGGCTGGAGCCGGAGGTCTCAGCATCGCTGTGGAGGGTCCGAGCAAGGCTGAAATCGCCTTCGAGGACCGCAAGGACGGCTCCAGTGGAGTGTCCTACATCGTACAGGAACCTGGTGAGAGAATATAGAGGGAAAGATTTATGAATGGATGAGGATTAAGCTGCAGATTAAAGTTATACATCCAGTGTATAAGTAATTTTCTTAAATGCTGTTTTTTGTTTTGTTCCACTCTTGTCCCTTTTTGGCATAAATGTTGTCTTTTTATGGAGAAATTAAATCAATATGTGCATATTGTGGAGGCCTGTTACTGTTGTGTTTGTGTTGTAGTGACTTTCTGACTTGAAATCCGTTCTCCTGTAGGAGACTACGAGGTGTCGATTCGTTTCAATGACGAGCACATCCCCGACAGCCCCTTCGTCGTGCCTGTGGCCTCACCGTCAGACGACTCACGTCGCCTCACTGTTGCCAGTCTTCAGGTGAGGCTCTGAGACACACACACATCCGTGTGCACACACACGAGGCCACAGGACACTGCCTACAATGCAGCAGCAGCTTGTAATTTTACTTTTTGTGCTATATTGAGATTGAAGAATATCATGACCACTGTAAAATACAATTGGTGCAATACCAGAGACATTTTAGTTTTTGTGTTTTCACACAATAGACAAATATTTACTGGTCATGAGGTCTCAATAGTGTCGGCTCCGTAACTGATGCAGATGACATATTTAAAGATATATGATGGAACCAAGTGTAATAGTTGGTTTAAAGTTAAATATATGACAGAGTAGTGAATGTTTTAGTAGGCCAAGATGGTTAGAGATACATAAAAGTAGAGTTCAGAGGTACATGATAGGAACAGCTGCTGCTGTATTGTTGGGCTGTGCAAGGGCTTCTGGGATACTAGAGGATTGTGTGTGTTTCTCGTGCCTCATTCTAAAGGCTCCCAACAGCCTCCCACCTCTAAAAGTGATACGGGGTGCTAAAGGGTTAAAGAGGTCTGACATGGGCTGTTTTACTCTCTGTTCACGCTTTCACAAGTACATGCATACAATGCTGTGGAAACCCATTTCTGACAGATAAGGGCGAAGATTTATGACAAGTTCTGCAGGATTCAAAGAAAAGCTCAACATTATGAGATAATCCAAAATGTGACTTTCTCATTAAGTTGACTTATGATGAGTATTTTTATTTTTATCCCGCAGAACTTTTCAAGTATTTTTTTTCTTTTTCTGGTGGAATTGGGCTTTTGGTAAAACACTGACTTTCATACATTAATATGTACCTTCACCTGCATGCAGACCCACCCTCACAACAAGCACAAATGTGCTCACACACATACATCAACTCACAAATAACCCTATAGATAAACTGTCAAATTTACGCACTGGGTCGTTCTTACAAAAACACTTTTCTTCCTCTGTTCTTTTCACTTTACACAAATACCTGCCTTCTCTGCCTTTTCACTGTACAGCCCTCCTCTTTAGCCTTGTTAGCGACCTCCAGGTAAGGCAAATGTTAGCCTAAGTTATCTGAATATGATACTGTGGTGATCATGATGCTATGAACTAGACAGTCTAGAGTAACAGTTGCTTGTCCTAGTGAGCAGGGGGATAGTTATTTGGTTGGTGTTAAATAATGGTCATCCAGTGTTGAGTGTGTGAGTATGTGTTGTCGAGCAGGAGTCGGGTTTGAAGGTGAACCAGCCGGCGTCATTTGCCGTCAGCCTGAACGGGGCGAAGGGTGTGATCGACGCAAAGGTCCACAGCCCATCTGGAGCCCTGGAGGAATGTTGCGTCACTGAGATTGACCAAGGTAACCACAGGGATGGCATCCAAACTCACCTGAGCAACTACAGGCCGCTCACACTCAGATGATGGCACATTATGGAGAATCAAAATGTCGCTGGACGTTTCCAGAAGCCTTACCTTTCCCCTCCCCTTTGTATGTCTAGACAAGTACGCAGTCCGGTTCATCCCCAGAGAGAACGGCCTCTATCTAATTGATGTGAAGTTTAACGGAAGTCACATCCCCGGTAGTCCGTTTAAGATCCGAGTTGGAGAGACGGGCCAGGCTGGAGACCCTGGGATGGTGTCCGCCTACGGGGCAGGACTTGAGGGAGGCAGCACAGGTAACACGCTGCCCCTCTACGCAACAGAACAAAATTAAAGAGGCGCGGAACTTAGTTTCAGCTCAGCAGTCTTTCCCTGTCCTACTAAACATCTGTCTCGTTTACCTCCAGGAACTGCATGTGAATTTGTAGTGAACACAAGCAAAGCAGGCCCGGTGCTTTGGCTGTGACCATCGACGGGCCCTCCAAGGTGAAGATGGACTGTGTGGAGTGCCCCGAGGGCTACAGGGTCACGCATACACCCCAATGGCTCCTGGCAACTATCTCATCTCCATCAAATACGGCGGCCCTTATCACATCGTCGGAAGCCCCTTCAAGGCCAAGATCACTGGTGAGGAAGGGCTTTGTTTTTACGCAACGCGTGATTTTACTTAAAATGCAAAGGAATGATTAAAAACTGAATGTAAATACCTCCCAAGATTAATTTACACTATCCTCCAGGTTCCAAACTCGTGTCCAGCCACAGTATGCACGAAACCTCCTCTGTTATGGTTGACCCTGTGACCCGCGCCATCAGCTGTTCTCAGCAGGCTGTTCCCACCCAGTCAGACGCCAGCAAGGTCGTGGCCAAGGGCCTGGGCCTGACTAAGGGCTTCATCGGTCAGAAAAACAGCTTCACTGTTGACTGTAGCAAAGCAGGTATGTGCGAATCAGATATTTATATTTTTGTTATGTTTTTTTGTGTGCACTGAAGTTTGGCCGCATGCCACCAATTCACACCATTGTCCAATACCAAGCTGTCTTGATGTTGCTGACGTAGCATATTGGTTTCTACAACTTGAATCAGCACAGAACCCTCCTGGATAAATCAGTTTTAAATATTAACAATGGTTCTATTATAAAAAGTTGCAAGCCTGAGTATATAAATATTTCAATGTAGAAGGGAACTACTACCTATATGATCTTTACATTATTTGGTTGAGTTCTGTGTTAATCAACATTGGGGATATATAAAATCAGAAATGGGAATGCAGAAAGGAGAAAATCAAAACCTCTTCCACTTTGCAAACTCCTTATTGAATGACATGATGTACAGTAAAAAGCCAGAGAACACAATTCCAGTGGGGAGCAAAGTGCACAAAAATAGATCAGCACTAGCGTGTTCCATGCTGGGAAGTGTGTTACAGTTGTTCACTAACTAGCCCAGCAAGTATTCACTACATGACCAACTTTATATTTCACTGAGCCACTTTCTCGTGTGACCAGCCAATTACAGTTGGAAAATGTTATTATTGAGTATGTCATTCTGATTGGCTGTTATGTCTCCGCAGGTCGTAACATGCTCCTGGTTGGCGTGGATGGTCCCAAGGTCCCCTGTGAAGAGATCCTAGTGAAACATTTGGGCAACCGCATGTACAACGTCAGCTACCAGCTCAAAGAGAAGGGAGAGTACATCCTGGTGGTCAAGTGGGGCGACGAACACATCCCCGGCAGCCCTTACCACGTCACTGTCTAAAAGCCCAGCTCCACAATCAGAAATTTAAACCACTGTTTTAAAACAACGGAAATTCTAACCGATCATTGTTTACAGCTCCAAGTCCCTCCCATGTTACAAGTTAAGATTTCTGGCTTTATTTGCGTCTTATTGTGTAACTATTTAACCAACTAGAAAACAGTGTTTACTCTCAGCCGGATTTCTCCGTTTTTCCACAAGTGAATATTTCCATAGCAACAGTTTCACTGTAACCCAGTCCAGAATCTCTCAAAAGAATCAATGCATAGACAGAAAATTCCTCTCTTTAAGGTTCATTCGCTCCATTTCTTGTTTCATTCTTCCGCTATAATCGCATCATTCAGTAAATCTAGGGAGGAGAAAGATGCACCTTTTTATTACTGTAAGCCAGCAGTCTGTTGTGCCTTAGGCTTTTTACATTTCAGGACACAAGTGGACATTAGTAGATTTGTCTGAACTGGTGTAGAGTTATAGGCTAGCATGGCGTAGTGTAGCAGCAGTAGAGTTTGGCCCCGCTGAGCCCAGCATCGGATGGAAGGTTGCTGTTTACACTGGAGGAGCTGCTCCTACATGATGGATTCAGTTTTATATGAGCAATCACAGGATGTGTCAGAGGTCATGAGCCTTCCTGACCTTTGGGTTTAATATGTAAGAATGTGTAAAAGACCTTTAATTGTCCGTATAAAAGTCAGATGAACGGCTCGTCTGTTATTTACAACAACAAATGCTCAGCAGCGGCCCAGCCCGCCCCAGCATGTGGTGTTCGTATGCTCTTTAACTAACCCAGTCGTTTAACCTGCTGCTAGTGTGATCCAGTTTTAGGCACTGCTGTTCTTAAAGCCATTATGTGGATTAGAGTAGGGAAATAACAAAAGATTAAAAGATAGGACGACATATGTGAACAGGGAGGAGAAGGACACATTTCACAGTAACTTACTCCTGGTTTGTTTCGCACGTGCTCTCTAGACACCGCTACTGGGAAAACAACGCATTTTGTGTGTTTTGATGTGTGTTACCAACATGTGCTCTGCATGTTCATTAGGTTGTGAAACTCTAAGGATAAGAAAAGCCTCTGATTCAGATTAACATCGACATGACGTGGTGGCGTTTTGTGGTGGTTCACCTTTTTTGAGTATGGAAGTTCTTCATATAAATTAAAAGGTTTTAAAAGGGAAGTTTCTACCGTTGTGCTGAATAGAAGGGCTGATGATGATAATGTTGTGGGTTTGTCACGTCCTGAAAACACGATGACCAAAAACAAAAGAGAACAGATGTTGCTGTGTTTTCTGATCAGTGTTTGTATCTCACCCGACCCCCTCCCTTTATCCTTCCAGCTCGCTTTGTGCGTAATCTATCTTTCAGAACAAAAAAATGACTCTTGTCCTAAATAAAAAAGGCTTTAAAAGTGTTTGTAAGACAGTATTTTGATACACAATAAAGTTGTCTAAGTATTTTTTCTGTCAATCTGTTTGTTTTGTTTCTTTTTAACTTTGTCTGCTTCTCATTGAATGAATGGATGAATTAAGATTCTAAATGGTGGAAAATACAAAAAGGCTGAAAATTAAATTGAATCAATATCTATAGATAGTCTTAACAGAGACTCAGTATGCCCATGTCGCTCTGTATGGGTGGAATTAATGATACCCTTATATCTGTAAAACTTTCCACTGAGTGGAAAATGTGTACATTACTGGAGTCTGCAGCCAACGCCCTTCCTAGAAAACTCCAACTCCTTATTAGGTCTGATTCACTTTCTACCTCCAGAGGCCGCTGCAGGAGAGGGAATCTTACTGAAAGTCTTGCGTAATGAATTCAAAACATTCCTTGTGCAGAGTTCTCAAAAACAGCCCAACCTTTTATTTGGAAGCCATCTGGTTACATTATATAATTGAGACCAACAGGAAGTAGCGAGGCCTTGTCTGAAGTCAAAATGCTTTCACCATTTGGAAGAAGCCATTTGTAGAAACAAGTACATTTTAAGAAGAATGTTAATTTCAGATTTCAAGAAAGAGGGACCAGATTTTTAAAGTTCATTGTAGAGTTGTAAAAGCAGACCAATATTATTTTTCCAACTTTATTTAGTTTGTATTCACTCATACTCATGCAAAACCATCAATGATAGCACAGGAGAATATTGATATACAAGGCAAAAATAGACTTGAATGGTATTGTAGATGTAGATGAAGGCTTTTTTGTTCATGCAGAGAGTGCTTCAAAGTAATTTCTCAAACTCATTTTTGAACTGATACTTTTTATTTAAAAAAAAGTTAGTTTAATAATGTGTTATTAAAGAACCTGATTCATTTTCATTGAAGGGTGGAGCTTATACTGAGGATTAGCAAGGCTGTGAAAAACAAGTCTGATGCATTTGTTTTAGCACTTTTAAAATAAAATATATTTATACCATTTAACATAACATCTGTCTTAACTGTGCAGGCCTTTTCCACTTGTCACATTAAAAGCAGTGCTAATAACCAAGGGTGTCACTTTGTGTTGAAAAGTGGTGGGGACATAGGTGTTCAGATTAGGGGTTTTACGATGAACATACATGATACATTATACTGGGTTCACAAGAACAAGACAAGAAGAAATTTTGACATAATTTGGAAGAAATCTTCAATGCCAACATATATGAGTGGGTGGTCTGGGGGTCCTCCCCTAGAAAACTTTGAGAGCTAAACACTTAATTTCCTTCGTTCTGGTGTTTCTGCACCAATTTATGGTGAAAATATTTTTATTTATGCAAAGGGAAGCAAAAGGTGGGAGATGACAATGCAAACGTAAAATAGAAATGAATGCAGTGCAGCTCTCAGGCATTCTGTGTTGCTTTCAGATCTGTTTCTCATGTGATCAACTTTTCTCAGGTAATATCATCTCTGCTGAGTCAGCACACATGTATGCATGATTTAGCCTTCCCTCCTCTTTTGTCATGTTCA
The DNA here is from genome assembly GCA_024633595.2 of Lepomis macrochirus. Lineage (NCBI taxonomy): Eukaryota > Metazoa > Chordata > Actinopteri > Centrarchiformes > Centrarchidae > Lepomis > Lepomis macrochirus. The sequence goes on along the minus strand of JALXJV020000014.1, from coordinate 7,906,846 downwards.
CAGCGTGAGAACTTGGCCAAAAATAAAAAGCAAAGAAGTTGTTGAAGTTACTGATCGGTGCATGCATATTTTGGGGCCAATTTATAGTAGCTTGTTTTTAGTTCAAGTTACATTTATTGGACAATGCATATGTGTTTCTTCTATTTTTTTAATTGCATTACATGCATTCTTATTATGCAAATAAACCTTTCTCAAAGCATTTAAATTTGTTCATTAACATTTCTTACATTTCTCACTGCTCCATCACCTCCCCAGTGTCACTTATACTAATAACGTGTCCCATCATGACAGCGGACCTGAAACTGAAGCAGCTAAATGGAATTCAGCCATCGTTCACTTTATTGTTTAGGTCTGCATAGTTTTTTACTATAGGCTACCTGAAACACTTCTATAATATAAGGAATAATATTTTTGTGTAGATACTGGAATACTAATTTATCGCACATAGCTTGCAGTTGTACCAACAGACCCATTGAGTAGGCTCGTAGTAAATTTCTTGTAGGTGTGCCAAGTCCCGCCGTCCAAATATGCCAGAGGCTACACCCACTTTTCTGCTCCAGTCTCTATCTCGTCCTGTCTTTAGCCACTTTTTCATTTTCATTCTCAACCGCTAAGTCGTTTGTCCCTTTCAAAGGTAAGCGACATAATTTCGTTTCAACTTTTAAAACCTTCAAAATCTACCATTTCCCTTCTTAATCGCATGCGTTTACTTCATTGCTCGCGCGAGATTAAAATAGCCGCGAAGTCTGTTTTCGTTTGTTGCTCTGCTCTGTCCCGCGAGGTTTTAACCATGATGCACAATGCAAGTGTTGTAACGGGAATCAAAATGAGGGTTAATTATTTGCATTGACATTCAAACGTTGCCTTTACTGTCGACCGGGCACCGCAGTTTCCTGCTGGCCTGTAGCTGCTGGGCAGCATAAAGATCCTTCATTTTTCTCTCTCTCCATGCTGACACTATCGATCCATCCCTTTTCTATCTATCTATCTATCTATCTATCTATCTATCTATCTATCTATCTATCTATCTATCTATATGCAGATGTCTTTGAGTGAGAAAAGTAATGCGGAGCTCGGGAAGTTGCTCTCTGAGTATGGCATCAAACACGGACCCATAGTCGGTAAGAAAAATGCACACATATATTTCATTAATGTCATTACTGCACTCATGACTTCAACCCCTCCATCATATCTAAAAAGTTGTGGGTTTAAAATTGAGAAATGTACTCGTAAACATAAATAATTATAATAGAAAGCAAGAAAAGTAAAATAATGTTAGTATGAGTGCGTCCATGATTGGACTTTGCGCAAACACTTAATCTATGCTGTTTGAAATGAGGTCTGTTATTGTGCTTGTGTGAATGCAGAGTCTACTCGCAAGCTGTATGAGAAGAAGCTTGAAAAGGCCATGGCGAGGGCAGTAGTGAAGCCCTCACCTTCTGCTGATAAGACCTACTACAGAGAGGAAGGTAGGATGCTCCCCAGACAGCTGGCTGGCAGAGGCTGTGCCACTCAGCTGATTGTTTATATTTGGGTCTATAAATGTCCTTACACAGTCTGCAAAGATATCGAATTTGAGATTATTACCTGAAGTTTGAACGCAAGGGATACCCACGCCTTTACTAGTATGTTTCGTATTTTCACTATCGATTAATGTCTCGGTTATTTCACTGATAAAAGCCCCAGGTGATGTCTTGAAATAGCTTGTTTTGTCAAACCAAAAGATAATATTTTACTATCAGAGCAGCTTCCCTACTCAATTCATCCGCAGCAGTCCACCATGTAACATAGTTTGTGTGAGCAAAGCATGAGCATTAAGGGAACGACAATGTTGTAAACCGATAAATCTACCTTGTACCTTTTTACATAAGATTAACACCATAGCAGGAGGAAATCCTCTCAACTGAGTGTTTGGCTTTGTTGCTTGAAGAATAAATAGCTTTATCAAAATAGTTCAGTTCCATTCAAAACACTTAAGGGGAAATATGAGGCAAGCGAGTCTGCAAACAACAAATACACAAACAATTCCTTCACACATGCCAAAACAATCCAAAAAAAAAGTGATAATGAAAGGAAAGACACGGGTTATTGGCAACGGCTTCGTGACACAGAGGGAAATACACTCAGCAGAAGATTAGCATCACATATTTTCAGGTCTAGGTCATTTTATGCCCAATAATAATAAAGATATGATTGCTGCTTATTGAAAAGAGTGCATATACCCCTGTCTGTGAATAAATGAAGATATCTAGTAATCTGCACAAAATAATGGTGTGTTTGATATAATGCCTGAATATACTCATCTTCCTTACTGTGTCGGCCATATTTTTTATGGCCAGCCATCTGCAGTTCATTCTCTGTGAACATAACAGAATATTATGTCTATGATCATCACCTTATCGCATTCTTGAGAACGAGTACACAGTACAGTCAACATGTTTGTGTGACTGAGGTCCAAAGTGAGCTAATGTGGTGTTTGTTGTCTTACAGTGGAAGAAATTACCTACATCACATACCACACTCCGGTGAGTCCTGAATGTCTGCTTGTGTCGGCCCTGTGTTTGAGCCAAATTCCTCTTCTCTACTCTGGAACTGTTAATTATCTCACATACCACCTTTCTTTCATTTCCACAGGTTAGACGTGAGGTTCATTGGGGAGTGTGAGTATAGTTTTACACACACACACACACACACACACACACACACACACACACACATAGCTGGCAACTATTGTACCAACAGACCCATTAAGTAGGCTTGTAGTAAATTTCTTGTAAGTGTGCCAAGTCTCGCCATCCAAATATGCCACACACATCAAGAATATTTACTAAGCATTTGTAGCCCCTTTTTCTAGGCATTTCCTTGCAATTGCATTTGTCCTTACTTGCTAAGGAACAACACAGAAGCTTTACACCAGTGAAGTGGAAGGAAAGCACCACAGCTTAACATGTAAAGTTTGGTTTAACTCAATATGTATTTTAAAGCGTTTCTGTTAAGAGGTGCAAAATATGGGAGGAGGAAATGGAAATCCAAATACCCGCTGCACCTGATTTATCACAGCAGACTGACCAGAGAAACCTGTGTGGGAATTTATTATCTGGGAGCAGCCAGTGTTAAATGTGCAGCACTGTTTTATGAGACCCACTCTGAGGGAGAGAGAGAGACTATAGCAGAAAGAGAGAGATGTACATTAAAATATGCATTATAAAGATGCACTTGCAAACATTCACTTCCTGCAAGATGACTAATAACTATGTATAAGTGTCAGATAAATGTAGTGGATGAAAAAGTGCCAGGTGGTGGACAAGAAGTAGACACTAGTCAACACTGGGAATATATTTATACATTGGTCTCATTGGTCTCACAACTACTTGACAGGTAATTACTTTGTACAAATCTCTTTAAAGACATCGTTAGATTGAAATTGAAGTGTAAAGTGTTCCTCCATCTAGGCTGAAGCAAAGAGGCAACGCTGGGACAAATGAAGACGGGGAATGTATTACGGAGTAAGTCTTGCAGAATAAATTAGTAGTGTGTTTGAGCAAATGAGTTCATCACCTGGTCTAAATCACCTCTCACCTGCTGTGCTTCAGGTCTCCTATCCAGAGCACAAACAACACAGCCAACCACAGCACAGTACAATCCAAGAAGCCAGTCAGAAAGTTTGATGGCAGTGCATTGAGAGTGATTTGGCTGCTGCTGCTGCTGCTGATTTTAGCTGTGTTAGCAGCTGTCTTCTACTACTACGCCTACTGCGAAGTGATAAACCAAGAAGAAAATGGAGAAAATGCAGAAAAAGCAGAAAATCCTTCTGGGATTGAATAATCTGATTGGTTGTGGTATTAAAGGCGTTTAATGACATTAGAGGTCACAGTTTGATCACATTCTATACAGGCGGAAAGGCCGGCAATACTTTATATTTCTTAGTGTCACCAAATCCCATCAAATGACCAAAAACAAGACAAAAAGCACCAAATGTGGATTCATCCGCCACTGAAAATAGTCCCCAACAAAAGTGCACTCTTCCTTCTGTTTAAATAAAAACTGTATATATTTGAGCCATTAAAGATTTCTGCCTTTAGTAGGAACCAGTGGGCTTGGGGCTGAGAGCCACAGACAGAGAGTATTGAGACACAGACATGAACACGTGCTCAGTCTGGTCTTGGTTTTGGTCTTTTCATGGGACTTGTCGACAACAAAGTCTTTGCTTTCTAGCATAAATGTTGCACTATGTTTTTCAGCTATGCAGAGGTTTGTCTATTTGATTTCTTTTATGTTCTTTAACATACTGTATGTGATTTGTTCTTACATGTGAGACATACATGATGTCATGTAGCACAGACTAGTGAACTGAGACGGAGTCGACAATATTTGCAAGCTACACTCCACATCATGTCTAATCTAAAACCAAATGCTGTTTATACTGTATGTGTTTAAATAAAATCAAGTCTCCAGCTCCCAAGACATTGCAATTGTGCAATTGTGAGTGTTTGAACTTTCTGTAAAATGTGACATTTGAGCAGAGGGAATTCCTAAAGGATGTAAAAATGTTAATGCGGTCAAAGAAAAAGTTCAAAATTAACAGAATAAGACATGTTTCCAAACATACAATACTGTCTAACTGTCTTCTGACATTAGTCAGTCATTCATTAATTTAGTTACAAAACTGTAAACAAGCTTAATTCCTCCAAGCTAACGATTAAAAGCATTAAAAAACACTTATATTTACAAGATGGAAGCTTTAAATAGGTTGGTAAAACCAAAGCTCCTGAGTTGAAGTAGTGGTCGGAGGTCACGGAAGATGGGGTTTCACTTGGTGATCTTCAGGTTATGTGGGTCTCGGCCTCGATCCACAAAAGCCTCTCATCACTGATGTGATGGTAGATCCACTCAGAAATGAAAGGTTTGTTCCAGCTGGTGAATTTATGCCCAAGCGAGTCATAATTTGAACAAGGAGCTGACATAGAAGGTACAAAAAGGGCTGCTGTCCCAACACAAACCTTGAGATGTCAAGGCTTTGAGAACAGGTGAAGAAGGAAATGTCTCCTTTCGGTCCAAAGACTGGTCTAAATGCAATCAATGAATGTCAGTCATGTTAATGTCAGTGGGCAGAGGGGAAAACTAAGGCTGTGGTATCGACATCTCAGGGGACCTGGCAAAGAAACAAGAATAAGGTCTCAGGAGTTTACAACAGTCAGACAGCCTCTGGTATTTGTGTGTCCTGTAACAGCCTACCTGACAGCAATTCCCTCAAATCCAAGTGCTGTGGTGAAGATGTTGATGATGACGGTGAAGAAGACTAAGACTGTCACTATGTTGTTCATCATGTTCAACTTGCTATGTTTCCTGATGTTGTTGAGATCATACTTCACTGCTGGCACAGAATTGTAGCAAAAGCAAAAGCTGATGAGCAAAAGAGACATAAAGAGGGGTAGGAAAAAACAATGGGATCTTTGAGCCAGAGACCTTTTTTAGTTAAAGAAACTCTGACACTGGACTAGGTTACAGATTACCAAAAAAAGACTGTATTGTAGCACTGTGGGACTAGAAACGAAAAAAATAATTAAATGTTGTAGGTACCAAACAACGTGGATAAATAAACTTCTGGATAAAACTAAATGTTAAATATTTTTATTACAAATTGTAAGAATATACAGTATCTCACAAAGTACACCCTCACATTTTTTGTAAATATTCAATTACATCTTTTCATGTGACAACACTGAAGAAATGATACTTTGCTACTATGTAAAGTAGTGAGTGTACAGCTTGTATAACAGTGTAAATTTTCTGTCCCCTCAAAATAACATCACACGGCCATTAATGTCTCAACCGCTGGCAACAAAAGTGAGTCATTTTCACTTAGGGGTGTACCCACTTTTGTTGCCAATTGATTAGACATTAATGGCTGTGTGATTTGTTGTTGTTATTTTGAGGTGACAGCAAATTTACACTGTTATACAAGCTGTACACTTACTACATTGTAGTAAAGTGTCATTTCTTCAGTGATTCACATAAAAAGATATAATCAAATATTTAAAAAATGTGAGGGGTGTACCCACTTTTGTGAGATACTGTATATAGAGTTTGAACTGACAACTAAATGTAGTGCAAGAACAAAATTGGCAATGTGTGAGATTCGGGTAGACTAAACTGTATTAAAGAATTAAAGAAACAGTTTGTCATTTTGGGAAATTCTCATTCACTTTCTTGCCATCGTCAGATGAGAAGAATTCATCCCACTCTGATCTACATATGGATTTAGCAGCCGGTTAGCTTAACTTAGTATAAACTGAGAACAGCTAGACTGGCTCTGTCACAATCCACCAACGAATGCTTCTAAAACTCATCAACATGTTATATCTCTTTTGTTTTCTACACAAAACAGAAGTTTAAAAGTCATGGTTTTATAGGTTGTGGTGACTTCCAGGAGAAATAATTTGTTAGTTAGTGTTCAGAGGTGCTGGCAGACTGGTTACCTTTGACAGAGCCAGGCTAGCTGTCTCCCCCTGTTTCTAGTCTCCTGGCTCAGGCGATAGAGCGGGTCGTCTACTATTCAAAGGTCGGTGGTTCATGTCAAAGTGTCTTTGGGCAAGAAGTCACTGAACCCCAGATTGCTCTTCAGACTTCTTAAAAACACTCTTTGTTTGCCATCTTTGATTCTTTGCACCTTCCAGACTTAAAGTTTCTATGATCAAAAGTAGATAAGTGAAAAAAAGATGCACAAGGAGGAACATGAGTCTGAGTCACTTGCCAATAAAGATGAGCAGCAGGCCCACCATGACCTGTAACATGATGGACATAGTCAACAGGACAATAAGGGGGTAGTAGAACTGGTAATTAGGCCCCACAAAGATAATGGCCTTCAGCTGGGACGAGTTGGCCATCAGCAAGGAAACATCCAGCATGCTCTGAGCCGCAGTCTTCTTGGTGGCATAGTGGTTCATGTTGAGGCGGCGATACTTTTTTCCACAGGCGGCAGGCTGTAACTGCGAGTGTACAGAGGATAGGTTATGCCTGAGAAAAAGTGAAGTCCCAGGTCCTTCAAAGTCACACAGATGCTGTATTACAGCTGCTATTTCATACATGTTTGACAGTAACGGATAACAGGATGTTTGGTTCTCCCAAAGAACAGTGTTATTGTTTTGTTCTCGTTCACAGGTCTTATTGCTCTCTGGACACGTGTGCAAGCCCATGGCTCAAAGAGAGGTGTTTGTGTATTTTGTTACTTTGCACCCTGTGTACTCAGGTGTGGCTTCAAGCGGACTTGTGGGAGTGGCAGAGAGACAGCAAGACGCAACATGTGGAGTGGCGGTCTCTTTCCACACTCCTAGAAATCTGGCAATTTGTCACTTGAACTGATTCACGCATGTGCATCGAGTGAACTGAACTGACTCTTTACTTAGGACAGGTAAACTGTTGTTCTGGTCCGCAAAATTATCCTGATCACAGCTACCTTCATCTTACTGTGCACCAGAGAGGAAATGACTGCTTTGTTTGTTTAAACCATGTCAGTGGCGAATGCTTTTTCTCGGGGCACAGTCCTGTAGCATAGGTAGATAAGATGTCACACCTGGGTGCAACTCTCTCTGAGTCACAAAGTGTTCATTCATCTCCACACACAGCTGACAAATAAGGAAGGAAACATTGATTTAATGTTTTACTAATGGCATACCTGTAAATAGACACTAGAGGGCTCGTTCCCAATCAGGGGGTCAGGACCAATAATGGTGCCTCACTTGTAGTTTCCTTTGTTTTAAGAGGTCATAAGCCAAAAAGGTACATTTGGGAACTGCTGCTTTAGTACCAGTGGGATCCCATGTTTTTGCTATGGACCATTATACATGTAAGCATATTTTAGAAAGTAGACACTCTGTATTGTCATATAGTGCAATAACTCTCGGCCATAAGAAATAATGTAATTTCCACCAGATTTAAAGGTATCTGATGTTTACATTCACATACAGGACCTGTAATAGACAACACTTGGGATATTGGATGAACTACAATGATCTGTGCATCTGAAAGCATCTGTGCTTTCAGCAAATGTCTCAAACCATCTGCGTTATATTATTCCTCTGATACTATCTGACTGCCAACAATTTTCAATTAACAGTGCAAATGCAAATGAAATTCATGTATTAGGTGTGCATTGTAAAGTTACTAAATATCAAATTAAGGGATCTGTGATACGTTTGAATGCAAGACAGTGTTTTGTGGTTGGTTGGTTGGTTGGTTGGTTGTAGTGATGTGTTGCAGTAGTAAAGGCACAGTGCTTGTCAGTATGCGTTTCTTACCTCTATGTCGCCCAGTTCATCCAGAGCTTTGTCCTCTCCGTTCTGCCTGTGGTCTGTGTCCATTCTCCTCTCTTTGATAGCTCTGCAGCAGCTATCAGGAAACCGTCCTTCTGCTGCTTAAGAATATGAAGCACAGATGTAGCCTCACAGCACACTGTTTAAATTGCCACAGAGATAGTTGAGGAAGGACAAAGTCAGGCAACTTCTCCTGTTACAGGGACACTGGGTGGCTCTCTATTTGTTGCACAACTTCCCACTTTCCCTTCTTGTTTTCCCTTCATAGTTTTAGTGTTTGCTAGTTTTGCTTAGTTTTCTTGCTTCATAAGGTGAGATTCACAAACTGCAGAACTCTTCTTGGATTGTTTTGAACATGTGACGTTTGGTGTATGCAGTGAACAAGTCTAAGTTTCAACATTTGTTTTGTTGTGTTGTTTTTTTAATGATTTACGTTGTCCAGTAGAGGCCACTGTACTCAAACAAGTTTTACAGATATTTTTTCTGAGTAATAATTTTAAATGTAAGAGAAGAGTGATTAAAACCAACATTTGTGTAAAAAAAATATATTAGTTAGTTTATTTACCAGACTCATGTCCAAAAAACACGCAAGATAGGACAGATAAAATAAATACAAAAATTAAAATACATACAGACATTTCAGCCAATGCACTCTCAATCTGGATATATACCTGGAGCAACTCACTAGGGGATTTGAGAGTGCCACCATAATAGTGTTGGTAGACTCATCCAGACGTTGCATAAACTTAAACATTAAATTTCTTAAAAGTGCTTTCAGTGTGATTACTCTTGCAGATATAAACATCTGACTAGCACTCCCTCCCTGGGAACCTTAAGTAAAATTCTCATTGCATCATTATAAGCAACTTTTAACTTCTGCATACTGGATTTTTTGTAAGAAGACCACAAATGGGCAGTATAGAGTGGTGTACAGTAAGCTTTGAACAGAGCCACTTTAACTTGAGTAGAGCAGTAACTAAACTTACGTACTATGGTGTTTGCCTGTGCATATAACTTGTAGCACTGTCTTTGTATGTCATCATAATCATTCATATCATCTGTAATCCAATGACCAAGGTATTTAATCTTTTTTACAGACCTCAAGACAATTGTTGGCTAGCATAAACACAGGAAAATTAAGCCTTTTATCCTGTTTCGTTCTGCATATTAAAACAGCACTTTTGCTGGAATTGTATTTTATATCAAATTCCACCCCATAATCAGAGCATATATTAAGAAGCTCCTGCAGCCCAGCGCCACTCGGACTAAAAGTAACAAGGTCATCTGCATACATAAAATGATTCACCAGCATGCCACCAATCATACAGCCAGTGTTGCAACCATTAAGTCTCCTTGACAGTTCGTCCATATATAAATTAAATAAAACAGGGGACATGATTCCTCCCTGCCTGACACCATTGGACACTCTAAAGGGGACAGATATACTGCCCCCCCCATTTGATATACATCTGTTGGTGGGCATACCAATAGGCAAGAACCCTCACAATATACCCAGGCACTCCCCTTTGCTTTAACTTAATAAAAAGCTGTTTGTGATTCACTCGATCAAATGCTTTGGAGGCATCAATAAAACACATGAGAATAGTGGAATTTTTAGCCTTATACAGATTCACTGTTTCCTTAAGAGCATAGATACACATATCTGTGCCGTGTTTTGGCTTAAATCCAAACTGATTATCCAGGGAAGAGATATACCCACTCACTCTATCAAGGAGGATTATTTCTATTACCTTGGATAAGCTACTGGCCAACGCTATAGGTCTATAATTATCCAAGCAGCCAACTTTTCCAGCTTTATCCTTAATAACTGGGGCAAGCAGAATAGATATCATTGAATCAGGTAGTATGCCATGGATCAACAAACCAGTTAAATTGATTGCTAGGAGCGGAGCAAGCCTAAGACTGGCATTTTTCAGATGCTCTGCAGTTATTAAATCCATACCACAGGCTTTGTTGTTAGGTAATTTCCATATGGCATTAAATACCTCATGTGTCAGAATACTTATTGATTCATTACTGATAACAGAGTCCTCCATATGTGAATCATGTTTTAAGCAATTAAAGAGGGAACTATAGTGCTGTCTCCATATTTCAGCAACATTATCTTCTCCGGAGACTCCTTCAACAGTACAAGGAAGGGAAGATTTACTTATATCTTATATCTTTTTTTATATTTTAAAAAATATTTTAAAATCAATGTTACTATATTATTGAATGGAAGTTTTGTTTTTTGAGCACAATCATGAGTGCAATTTGAACCAAAAAAGTGTCTCCAAAAAAATTAAACAACACTAAACGTCTGATGAATTAATTAATTACATACATACAGTACCTTCCATGCTACACACACAGATCTTACCAGATGATCGATTAAATAACATATACAATTCAATTCAATTCAAATTAGCTTTATTGGCAACAATATTGCCAAAGCATCATACAAACTACATAAGAACAATCAACCCCATACATTTCATTAAACAAGTAATTAAAGCATTAAGTAATTAAAGCGTGTGTATTTGTTAGAAAATTAAAATATATTAAAATTAAAACAAAATAAGTAAATAAAACACCTTGTTATTAATGTTCACATGCTAAAAAACATTTTAATAATTAGACAAAACACAGTATTCACTGAAGCTCTAAATATAAATAAATAAAGATAAAAAAATATTTATTCCAAATTGATACCGGAAGTTATTGACTGTTTCCGGGCCGCCTCCGCCGCACTGCTACACAACATGGCGGCATTCACCCTCCGGTCCACCGTGCTCCGCGGGGCCCTGCGAGGAGCTTTCAATCTGCACAGCCGGACAGCGGGTCCCTCTGCCGCCGGGCTCAGGTTTCATTGTAGCGCTGCTCCAGCAGAAAAAAACACGGTGATACTAGAGTCTACGGAGGAATATAAGTTCGTAGAGCGGCTCATACCTCCGTCACGGGTCCCCGCTCCGCCTAAACACGCCGGTCCCACTCCGTCTGGCTGGACCCCTCCGGCAGATTCACCGCCGCCTCTTCCTTACATGATCCGCCGCTCCCGCATGCACAACATCCCCGTTTACACCGACCAAACTAACGGCAGCCGCAGGATGACGCTAGTACGGAAAGTGGAGGGGGACATTTGGGCTCTGGAGAAGGACGTGAAGCAGTACCTGCAGGAGGTGACGGGGAAAGAGCTACCCACACAGGTCAACGAGGTCACTATGACCCTGAAGGTCAAAGGTCACTTCGATAAAGAGCTGAAGGAATGGCTGGCCAACAAAGGATTCTGACTTAAGAGGTGGCGTTGAGCCTCCAGGACGGTCCCTACATATTGTTCAGGGGGCAGAGAGGCGACCCTGTGGATATGGAGAGGACCACTCTGCTGGCAAAAATAGTCCCACAGGACATTAAAACCTTTCAGTCCAAATGGAGGGACAACTTTTGACCACTGCTGCTGTATTGAACTCTGACACCAGAGAGATGTGAAGTTAAGAGATCAGCGGGTGTTAAACTGTACATACTTGTATGTGATGAATCCAACATTAAATATAAAAGCATAGCCCCACTGCCTGATGTGTGTCGAACATGATATGGTATATACGCAAGACACTGGCTTTCTTCCAAAGCTATTTGGATTGTTATCAAGTAGTCCATTTTCTCTCCATCCGTTATCGTTTTGGCTTTTCTGTGAAACCAAATGTGACTAAATTAAAGTTCTTGTTTTATCAACCCAAAACGTTTCTCCATTTTAAAATATATAAAACAGTGGGGAAGCAGCATATCCTCACATGGGGGAAGCCTGAGCCAGTGAATGTTTAGCTTTTTTTGGGGGGGGGGGAGATAAACTACAACAATGGTTAACTTCTTGAAAGAGTTTTCAGCCAATTGAGTAATCTTTGCAGCCTGAAAAGACAATCACAAAATCAATGCGTAAACAAAAGGTACAATAAACTGCTGATTACTAAATGAGACCTGACAGAATAAAACCCGTTTGGATAACAATTACATTTTAAATCACATTTATTCAGTAATTAAATATGCAGATTTATATTGAGTGCTCCAAAAGGACAAAACAAGTGAGGGTGAGAAACAAAAAAGGACTCTTGAATTCTGACAAGACTGTTCCTATTATCCCTTCTCACTACTGTAAAGCATTTCATGTTCATTGTTGGCAGTATCATGACATAATTGCTAACACAGAGCCTGTCCAACACCGCAGTCGTGTTGAAGGTAGAATAATGAGCAGGGTGTAGGAGTGACTCCATCAAACAGTGTTAGTTTACTCTGACACAAAAAGACAGGTGCAGTTCTGCTGAAACATCTTTCAGTTTTTCTTTACATCTTCAATCACAATGCCGTTTGATGTTTACAGTTTTAACACGACCACAGATTTGACTGTTGTCCCGGTACTACTGCATTATTTTGAGTGCGGTGCTCACTTTTCTGCAGCCGATCAACATGCACACTGGTGTTTTGAAGTGTTTTGGCTGGTGTCTGCACTACATGAGGTAAGGGATGCCATGAGAAGCATTTTTCTGGTTAGTTCCTCCGATTGGTCCGCTGAGAAAACAAACAAACACAGGAAACAAATATTTAACAACGTGCAACAAACTGTGAGTGTGCGTGCGAAAGACAATATTCACTTACGTAACGTGCGCTTCTCTCCTCGGCTCCAATAGCAAGGCTGTGTTTTTATTTGGTTGACATCCTCAGTCATGGACACGGAAGCTTCTGAAACTTCTTTTAGCATTTCTAACTCCTGAGAAACAAAATACAGGCAAGAGAACAAAGTGTCAGTATGACGTCGTCCTACAGGTCAGGCTTGAGTTGAGATAAGAGTTGTGCGTCGGTAGTACCGTGATGCAGGCCAGCAGCAGTTGGTGAACTCTCTGGAAGACTTCGGTGTCTGTGCTGAAGCTGGGGGGATCTCTGCTGCAATAAGCCCTCAAGTCCGTTTCGTAAACGTGGCTGAAAGTAGCCATCAACTGCTGGAGGTCACGTGCCGCCACACGCAATGAGCTCGGAGAGAAGACGCCAGGACTCTGCGCCTCATTGTTGAGGAATTCACACTGAGGACAACAGAGTAGAACAGAGCATACAGACAGCACTCAAGCATGTGTGGCCACCACTATGGGGTCTGTGCTTCTGCATTATAATAGTTACTGTTCCAAAGAACGTTAGGAAAATTGCTTTTGAGATTGTATTCATTCAGCTGGTTCCAATTGAAGGCTCCTATAATACTGCAGCAACACTGTACCTCTGACTGTAGCTGCTCCAGTGCTGACTGAGTTTGCTGCAGCAGGGCGGCAACATCAGCATCCTCCCTCTACTTGGCTTATAAGATGACTTGGTGCCCTTGCATAGAGCCCTGTGAGGTAAGGAAAAGCAGTAAGAGGGGTTGCTGAGGAGACAAATATAAAAAGACACTGGTGTACAACCAGAAAACATGGAGATGCACCAAACGTCTACATATTGGGAGCACGTTCAAAGCATGACACAGCAGATTAAAAACAGAGCGAAGGGATATAATGTTTAACAGAATAATCAAAGACCGCATACGTACTTGATGTGTGAAGGCCAGGGGTCGAATGTGGGTGTGAGCATTTGTGCGAGGTGTGGCAGGTTCTCAGCAGCGTAGAGCTCGTTCAGTAGCATCGCTGCATCCACTGTGTGGCCAGCAGACTTCTTGCAGCCGGGGACAAGAGCCAAGAGCTGCTCCAGGAACTGAAGCTGCCTGGGAGGACTCGCATCGCCCTGGTGGGTTTGAAATTGTCGGTTTATTGTCACATATCTAGACCATCTACACTACTTTAACGCAACCTCTCTCACCCTGATCAGGTCCAGGTCATCTGCTTTGCACAGCATCAGGTTGTGCCCAAGCACGGCCATCTCTGTTTGTACACAAAACACCCAACAGAAGTTATAAGACAACAGAGCTACAAATATCACTTTATCATAAGACATGTTGGAGAAGGTTAACTGGTAAGGAAACAGTGCTACCTTTAGTCAGAAGATCTGGATCTTTGGATCTCATCGACATCGCCTTGGAATTGGCAAAGTTTGGGTTGATGCTGTAAAGGGACAGGTGAAGATGGGCCAGAGGGATTTATTTATATTTAAATACAAATTGTTTTTGATGGGTGAGAACAGGAGCGGTGTTCTGTGTAGCTTACTGTACCTGCAGAAGATCCATGCCAGTATGTCAGTGCGGTGCTGCGAGGGAGCACAAAGCAGCTGCAGCATACTCTCCGCTTCCTGCAGGTACAGACTTTCTACCAAGGGACAAGACGCAGCCTCAACAGAGAAAACACAGGACAGAGTATTCAATGTTAAAAAGGATTTTATTCACAAACTTACCAAAAATATATAGCAACAAATTGTAAAATGTGAAAGTAAAATACCAGGGGTTCATATGAACAGCAGCTCAGGCCTTATACTAATCAATTTATATATTAAGAGTCATTAGGGTCTTGGTTAAGGTAACTTAGTGCTGAATGTTTTTGTACTGATGCATTACAGTTTTTTAAACTTAAACATTTTCTTTTCTCAGTATAAAATGTTGTGGAATGATACAAAAATATTTACAGTGCGATGTTGTCTTTGCTTTGAATTGTAGACATCATAAACCCCAAACAGCATCTCCTCTATATAACGTTAGAGATGAAACAACGCCAACTCCAAAACAAGTGTGAAAATGAGCAATGAATGTGTACGGTATTTTCTTTCTTCAATGTTTCCAGAGAGAAGTCAACACTTCTTTTCACTGGCTGCTGGACAACAATCTTCCACAATGATGAATTTCATATTTAACAAGAAGTCTCACTTAAAGAGAGATCCAGTTTTCTGTTACGGGTTGATGGGCAAGAATAAAAACAAGAAATTAAATATCACGTCCTGTCATCGTCTGTGGAAATGTTGGATGTTAACGAAAACATTTGACTTGACTTCCGAAAAGCGCAGACACTGTATAAGCGAATTTAAAGTCACTTAAAATGATTTTCCTGTTACTTTGTCTTCTTTTACCTGCAATGCATCATAGACGTTTCGTTCAAGTTGTTTTTCTCTCGAGACACCCGCCATTTTCCAAACGTTCTTCTTTCTCGTGGGTTTTACCGGCGGTTGCCGACCAGCGTATCAAGGTGCATTAGCGCCACCTTTCGCTTCCTCTTCTTCTTCTGGTTTACGCCGACAGACTAGGGCCCAATCCCTCCTAAACCTTAAACCCTGAACCCTCACAGACTCTACTGACGTCACTTGGAAAGTGTTTGAGTGTAAAAGGCTGCAAGGGCTCAAAATGCTGTAAACAGGAACGGGACAGCCCTTTCCCACTTCATCACGTTACCTTGACAGCGCTGAAACACGTTGCACACATTTTATTTTATGCTTTTGCCTGATTTTTAAGTCCTACATGCTGTTGCCCTACAGAGTGGAGGAGAGGTAAATGTTATATTTGTCAATAATATAGGCCTGGTTAAAACAGCATCCTTAAGCAAAAACTAAAATAAATATAATAAACAAAGTGTGTAGGCTAATAAGGTGTATTCCTCTGACTTCATGTGTTCTATGCACCTTCTTAAGTTAAGAAAAATTCTAACAATTTTGACATCAGCGTTGGTGTCAATGCTTGTTTGTTTACCGTTTTCTTCTTCTTGGGCGGATTTGTCATGATTTTTCTCTCTCTTCCGGGCTTCCCCCGGTAACCCTGGCAACCCCCGTGGTTCACGTCATACCGCGAAGAACTGTGGGCAATTCCCTCAACCAAAGTTTACATTTATCACTTTTTCACACATTTATCTCCTTTCCCTATGTCAGCTTCTCAGCGAAGTGCACACCCACAAATTTGAAATATTTTACCCTCTCAATTGCGGGTTGAAAACAACCACCACATTCAGATCATCCCCACTTTTCACCCCAACTAGTTACCTTGTTTAGTGCTACCTGCATTTGCTCAGTTATTTGCTCGATCTGCCTGCCCCTTTTCCAGATGGCCCCATCATCTGCAAACAGAGAATTTCCAAAACCATTTAAAATTTCTTTAAATGTATCATTTATCATAATATTGAAAAGGACTTCTTATACTTCCCTGTGAGGTGTTCCATTATCAATACCTGCACCATCTGAAAAACCACTTGCAACCCTAACTTGAATGCTCCTGTCCTTCAAGAAGTCTTGTACCCAGTTAAGAATTTGCCCACTGATTCCAGCCTCATAAAGTTTAATGACAAGCCCCTCCTTCCACAGCATGTCAAATGCCTTTTCAATATCAAGAAACACAGCCATTAGTACTTCTTCATTCACCAAGGCTTTCTTAATCACTATCAAGTGAAATCACAGCATGCATGGCACTTCTCCCTCTACAGAAGCCACTTTGTACTGGTGTAAACCATCCCTTCTTCTCTAATTTATAAACCAATCTGTCTGTGACCATCCTTTCCATTACTTTACAAAGAACTGATGCAGTGGGCCTGTGTGATCCTGCCTTTGAAGCATTGTTAATATTGGGACCACCAGTGCATGCTTCCAAGAGCAAGGTAGGATTCCCTCCTGCCATATGCAATTTATTAAGTAAGATTTCCTCCAAAACTAGATCACTTCTCATAGCTAATACTCTATAGTGTTACCATTAGTATCCAATATTGTGTAACCCCAAAGAGGGTTGTGGGAGTTAAAATCCCCCACCCAAATAACCAGGGTCACTATTTGTTCCATTACCCTATCCAATTCAATTCAACAAGGATTATAAAGGTTTTATATGTTAATCCACCTGTGCTGTCCCCAAACCCTTACTATAACACATTCTAGTTTAGACTTGATCTCTACTTTCTGATACTCTACATCTGACCTTATAAATGTTGCACAACCTCCTCCAGATTTTCCGTTTTTATCATATCTGACACTTTCGTATCCAGGGATCGCAAAATCTTAGCATTGTTTAAGCCAAGTAAATCTTTAAATTTTTCTACAAATGTTAAATTCCTGCCCATCTGCTACCAAACTCCGTGCATTCCATTGTAAAATTTAAAACATCAGAAATTTAACAATCATCATTTACTTCCATGTTTCTTTCCCCAGTGCACACCTCACTTCTGTCTGTGTTCTTTCCTCTTCAGGGCCCAGATATACCTCTTCCAGGAATCTCTCTGCAGCATCCACCACAACTTTAATAACATCAGATCTTCTGGACTGGTCTCTGGTGGCCCACAGAACATCTTGAATGCCAGGAACACTGCTTCCACAGCTCTGAGATTAGACCCAAAATCCATTAATCCAAAATAAGAAACAGCTTTATTGAGGAGTTTATTTTGGTGACTAGGTGTTTAATAATGGACATAAACCTATAGAAATATAAACATGTGAAATAAACAAGTGATAAATGATTATAGAGACTGTGTGTAAGATGGCAGTTATTTACATGTGCATTGGATTTGTACGGTGCAAACATTAACAGTGTGTGCTGTAAAATGGGAGAGGGGTTTGAGGGGGGCGTGAGAGTCAGTGCCAGAGGTTGTCCCGGGCCTTGTTGATGAGGCCAGCTGCAGATGGGAAGAAACTGTTCTTGTGGCGTTGGTGTTTTGGTTTGATGGACCGCAGGCTCCTGCCGGAGGATAGTGTCTGAAACAGTTTGCGTCCTGGGAGGGATAGGTCGGCCTCAATATTTCCCGCACGCCTCATTGCTCACATAACCCAGTGTGACCCAACTCTTTAGTGTATCATTTAAACTGGAACTTGATCTGCTCAATAGAACTTTAATACTAAATCTCTAAGCAGAGTCTTGTTTTTGCCAAACTGTCCTTCTCCCCACTTCACTAATTATTGCCTATTTACATATGCAGGAACCCACATAATGAGAATTGGTATACCTTGCTGTGCTGCCAGCATCTCCTCGTTTCAGGTCCCAGTTTGTTCCTTAATAATATATTTCATTTGCGTTTTTAGCACAACACAAGATGGCATGATCTCAGTTTCTGTTTGGATGCTTTCCTGTGAGAGATGAATGGAGTTTATAATCTCACTGATCAGGCACTCTTCTTTCCTACATCCTGCTGGATCTGATACAAATTCCTTCCTTCACGACACCATAACCTCTGCCACTGCATCTTCATTTTTCCACCAAATGAAATATGTTTCTGCCTTACTTATTGATATCACCACCACTACTTGATAGCTTTTAATAACTTTTTTGCAAGTTGCTACTGTTTCATTTCCTCACACGCCTATGAGCTGATACCATAAAAACTGTACCCTATATCATTCCTATTCTAATAATTCTATATAAAGATTGCAATATTTCAATGAGTTTCTTTCTTGTAGAAAAGACAGTATGAAATTTTTCTTCAGATAATTTAAAACCCCACATCAGAGACCAATTATTAACTTCAATGATGGCTTCTTGGACTGATTACACTTCCTTGAGGGGTTAAATTTATAACTAGAAAACAAGCAAGACAAACCCGAAAAGAAGTCCTTTATCTAACTTTATATTTTAAAAGACCTTCCTTCCCCATCATGTCATACACCTTTTCTTCCTTTTCTTCCTTTTCCCATCTTCCTTGAGAAGATGTGAAAAGGCATTTCTGTGCAGCTGTGATGTGGCCTATACATCTGTGTGCTTAGAAACTCTGTTGGTAGATTTGGAATTAATTCAAATTTAGGAAAGTGCCAATTTAGGGAGTTTAATAGTTACAATGAATGTAAATACACAAAGTGCAGTTTCTGACTGATGCATCAAGTGATCCAAAACAGGTTACTGTTGAGTTGTACTCCATTTTAACGGCTTTAGAATGAGTTGAACTAATCAAATCAAACTTTGTGACTCTGCTCTGTCCAGTCTTTAGTCAGGCACATCCATTTGTGTAAAACTAAAAAAGTAATAGTGATAAAACAAGGCACTGAGGTCACATTCATCCGGGTTCCTGCTCACATGTGCCATTATGGTTTATGATAGTAGCCAAACAAACTGTCAAAAAAGAAAACACAACAAAACTTTCAAAATCAGACAAAAAAGGAAAAAAACTTAATAAAGAGTGGCAACAGTACCGGGATCAGGGGGAGACGTTTAGGCCTCCATTCTATTTAAGTGTGTATCATGAGAAACAGAAAAGAGGATCATGACTAGACAAAAAATGGGATACAGTGATCTGAATGTTACAGGGAAGCATCCAACTGGTCTTGGTGTCCAGAAACTATAAAACATGAGCTTGTTAGTTGCAGAAAATATATTAGAGAAAAACCATTAAAGTGTCTGGTGGAAGCAGAGAAGGCAGAAGATGTTTGGTAAGTCCCTCCAGGAGGTGGCAGTAATGCATCCAGCTGGCCTTCAACATCGAAGAAGAAGAACAAGTAATCACGTCATTTCCGGGATGCAATATAATAGGTACCTCTGACCACATTCACGCTGCAATATAAAGCTATTTTTTGTTACAGGATTTAGAGAGTCTCAGTCAGAGGACAGCAGTTTGTGGTTGTGTTTCCGCGGTATGTGTGCACGGTGTTAACGGAAGTCTCCTGTTCGCCTCCCCCGCCGTTAAAATGAAGAAAAAGAGCGCAGAGAAGAAACGCCATGTGGTAGCGTGGGTCAACAAAGCGGAGTGGGATCAAGTCCTGGAGTACCTGTACTCTAAGGATTCCGCCCTGCAGAGGTATGCACTGCAGAGGGTATCCGCGTGGAGGGGCAGGTATGCCAACAGCACCCCCGTGGCGGTGGACTGCACGGCGGACCTGGTGAGGTGCCAGGTGCTGGACAGGTCGGGGCAGCTGGACGGAGATGAT
Organism: Lepomis macrochirus; assembly: GCA_024633595.2. Taxonomy (NCBI): domain Eukaryota; kingdom Metazoa; phylum Chordata; class Actinopteri; order Centrarchiformes; family Centrarchidae; genus Lepomis; species Lepomis macrochirus. The sequence goes on along the minus strand of JALXJV020000014.1, from coordinate 7,886,765 downwards.
CTGGTCCTGCTGTACGGAGCGGCCCTGGTGAGGTTTGTGAATCTGATCACTGAGCGACAGCAGGGCAGAACAGCCCGTCCACTGAGGCGGCTGGCTGGGAACCTGAACATCCCAGAGTGGGTGGTGGACCTGAGGCATGATTTCACACATCGGAAGCTCCCCACCTTGAAATGGTGTCGAAAGGGGTGTAAGGTGGTTCTGGAGTGGCTCCAGCAGGAGTACTGGTCCAGGCAGCTGGGAGGAGGGCCCAGTGAGGACTGGGAATCGCAGTCGGATGTAGAGGATGAAGAGGCTGACCTGAAACGCCAGGAGGATGAGCTCATTGCGAGGCAGAAAGAAATGGAAGCCTACAAGAACGCACGGGAACTTCTGATTTCATTTGAAAAGGAGCAGTTCCAGGCTTTTGACGGGCGCCCTGAAGGCGAAGAGAAGAGCTCGTGGCCGGCCCCCTTTGCCGACATGAGCTGGTTACTAGGTGAGATCAAGCAGTTTGCTTTGGAGTCCAGTGATTTGCTGATTGATGTGTTGTTGGAAGACGGATTTCTAGTTCCTACTGTGGAGCAACTGGAAACGTTAGGCTGTGACACCACTGACACTGCCAGTCCCTCTGAACTCAGGATCCCTCCAACCTTCTTGCGTTTTTGGTTGCCCCTCCTGAAGATGCTCAACTCACCGTCTTTTATTCACCTCCTGCTGGAGAAGCTCTTTGTTGAACTGAAGCTGCTCGCCAAAGAGCAGAACAGTCACAGGGCGTTCTACATCCCTGCTTGGATTTCAGAAGTTATCCTCTGCAACAGCAACAAATTTGAATACCATTTTGAAACAAAGGGACAGAAGAAGGCCAGAATGAAGGAAAGGATTTTTGTAAACCGCATCCAGCTGAGGTGGCAGCAGCTGTTGACAGCGTGCCTTGATGCTCCCTGCATCAGCACGCCTCACTTGCTCCAGTTAATCCTGGATGACATGGAGCATCCTCTCCCTCTGGAAACCCGACAGAGGCTGCTCCAGCTCTGCTCCATCTACACGCAGACCACGCACTCAGAGTTTGAAACTCCTCCGCAGTCCAAACATCAGCCCATATACACTCTGGAGAGTTTGCATGAGAAGCTGCAGCAGTCAAAGCGCCGCAGCCATCCTCGGCGTTCCACGGGGGAGTCTGAGATGAGCGAGTCCTCCCAGCCAGATGTTCAGGCTGAAAAAGCAAAGTTGCTCAGAGGTTCTCCGTGGCAGATATGCACTGATAAAGTCTGGTGGAAGAACTATCCTCTTGGTAAAGTCCCGGGGCAGTCTGATGACCCTTCATGCCTCATGGTGGAAAACTACTCAACAATGACTGTCTTTGACCAGCCGGTGGACTTGGAGAGCAGCGCAACACACAACGTCCCGGGAGCCTCAGCACCTGTGAGAACGGCTGAAGGTCTTCTTTGGAACCACAGTGATGTTAACAAGCTGAAATCTGGACTGCAACTTTTTTGAGTCATGTTGTGATGCTGTGAAATATAAGCCTTCATTTGCCAGCACATTACTGTACCTGTACCCTCTCTGTTGTTTGTTCAAAATATGTCAACTTCAGGAATGAACAGAGCTTGTTGAAAAGTTGATTAATCCATTAGTCAAAACCCAAGTCATTTATCTGGAGAATGCCAAACATTCACTGTTTTTTTTCAGCTTTTCAGAGTTTTATATCATTTAGGATTGAAACTAATGATGATATTATTACAAATTAATTGCTTATTTTCTCAGTTAATAAAATTTCCCATTCTAATTTCCCAGAGCCCAAGGTAATGTCTTCAAATTACTTGTTTTACTCGACCAACAGTCCAAAACCACAATTCTTTCACACATTTATGATATTTTATAAACAAAACAATTAATCGGTTAGTCAAACAAACCATCAGCAGATTAGTTGATTTTAAAAAATAACTGTTAGTTGGAGCTCTAATGAAAATGAAACATTTGTAAAAGCCTTCATATTGCTGTCTACAATATTTTCAATAGGTGGTCAGGACAGACGCAGAATAAGTGCAGACATTATTCTTAACACCTTTATATCCTGTAAAACATCAGTAACATTCATGCACATGGTAAATGAAGAATGTGAGAATTGGGATATGGGTTATTCATTATTGTGTGTAATACAGTGAGTTGGTTTTCCTTACACCTGTCATGCTAGTTATCTTGGTGGTCCCTGCAAAGGGTTTTGGAGTTGAAGATGTGTGTAATTTTCTTTTTTGCACTTGTTTAATAAAACTTTTTTTCTACTGAAGGAGAATTAGTGTATTCTTTTAAGTTAAGTTTAAGATTTATGAAACTGAAAAGCAGCATGTTGGGTTGGAAAGCGTGTCGTACGTGATGAATGGCTAATTGCAGTATGAGCAGGCCCTTTACGAGGACTTTCGGAAAGAAACCAGCACTAAACTTCAAACAACACAAGTGTATACTTAACTTTTCACCGTGAATCAAACCAATTTTGTTTGTTGTGTTACTGCCTGCTATGCCATTTTTTAATGTATAATAGATCTGCAAGTAAAGAGTTCATGTGAATGATAAAATAAATATGATTGCTATGATATACTATGTTTAACCTTACTATGCCTTTCAAAGGAGAGACAGCCAATGAAGCAGTATTAGGACAAATAATAGGACTGTGTCAGAGAGGTGTTCACACCTGACTGAGGTTGTATGGCAGCCATACAGTGTAGTTTCTGTCCAATGAGCAAAGTTAACTTTTATTTTGAATAATTTGTCTGAATGATAGAGGGTTCAACAGGGTGTGCAGTTCCTGTGCCTAGTTACCAAGTGGATTTAGCAAGAGAACATCTGATTGTTTTATTGTATTTACGGTTGAGTTGTTTGCAATGATGATGGACTGAAAAGGTTAGTTGCAGCGATATATAAGTAGTTTTTCTGTGTCAGCCCTGGCAAGCATTAAGACAGGAACAGCCCAAAGTCATCAGGGTCTGCAGCATAAAAAGTTTGTGTGAATTAACTGTGGATTAAAAGATTTTCCATCAAAACGCTGCTGGGGGACGGTGAAGGGAAATGATACACTTCAACCACAAATCGAAATCTCAAGATGTAACTCTCAAACGCAAAAGGAGCAATGTCGACGCTACATCGGTGGGAGGCAGCAGTACACCAAACAGAGCCTAGTCTGACGGAAAAGAAGAAGACGACGAAGAAGAAGAAGAATTTGTCCGTTGGTGTCGACGTCGGTTTGAGTTCCGTTGTTTGTTTTATGTCCAAGCTGTCACCGATTTAAAAGAAGTCCAGTAACCAGCACAGTTTTACCTAAGGACTCAAATCTATTTCATTTTTATTAACTTTTTTAAAACCGGACGGTAAGTTGTTGGTGGAAGAGGTAACGTTAAAATATGCTGCGTCATTCACGAGCTCTGTTGTGTAACGGCCTCATGGCTACAGTTAGCTGTAGCTAACAAAAACTGCAGGTTAAATAGTTAACCTTAACCATCCAAACAACACGGGCAGTGTCATGACTTTTTGTTTTAATGCACCGGTATTACATCCAGCAGGGTGACTGGATGTAAGTTGGCTAACGTTACATACAACAAACATTAACTTAGCTGGTTGCTAACGTTAGAATAATCCGGGCCTGTTGTTAACCGGCTAATAGCACGAATTAGCGCGATTGACGTTCTGATTAATATTAGTAATTCTTGTCGAAAGCGCTGACTAACGTTATCGTTATTGCAACAGCGAGGACATAAAGTACAATCAGGTTTATGTGTTACGGGGTGAATTATAGAGCATTCTTTTTAAAGCTAACTTGGTGCTAATGGTATTGGGCCTAGCAAGCAGGAAGGCGGTTACGTTGGTAATACGTTTAGGCAACACGCACCTGAGCTGTGTGAGGTTGTCAGGAGCAAAGATTATACTGTGGAAAGGATTGTTAAGTAACGCAAAGAGAGTTTCACAGTGGTGCACGTTTAGTGCATTAACAACAATAAAACTAATAATACTAACTTTATTTATACAGCACTTAAAAAACAGTTACAGCGTGCTTTACATTGTTGAACACAAATCAAAAAAATTCAAAACAGGCAAGTTAAATCAAGCATTTAAAAATTTCATAAAGGTATAAAAAATAAGATTTGCAACATTGATACAGTTAAAATTGACATATAGGACAAGATAGAAATTGAAGGATGCACTCAGATTATTTAAAATGAATGAATCAATCAATGACTAACTGCACCAATCTAATAGCTTACCAAGCTAAGTTACCATTTCAACAGACCCAACATGATTCGAAAATACTGATACTAATGTTATTTAATTTAGACTGCAAAGTGTCAACAATAAGTAAGTCCATAGTGAAAATGCAGAGCTTCTTATTTAGTCTGTTTATTTTATGAAGTAGAGAAAAGTACTGATATTTTTAGTTAGCAGCCTTTACTGTGCTACACTGACTAAAATAATTATCCAAGCATTTCTTTGATAAATGAATCAGTCAATTGCTGCAGGATGACACACTCATAGTACATTTTCTTGTGTCCACAGGTAAGGAATCTCTAGATATCTTGTGGACGGCGTCCTTGCTGCCATCCCTGTCAAACCATAATGATCACCAGAAGAAGAGGCCGCTCCATGAACAGCACAGAGGTGCGTTCTCTGGAGGTTGAAGTGGAAACTGACAAAGATCTTCCATGTATTTCTGAGGGGTTTCCAGCCGACGACATTGACACAGTTGGAATAGAGCTAGAGGACCTTTTTGGAATCGAAGACTTAAAATGGACTCTTGAAAGAGATCCTGCCTCCCCGCTCTTTGATCTTGAGTTGGCTGATCTTGGTGTGTGCAGTGCCAAGGATCAAGATTCTGGGAACGAAGCTTCGACAGCCTCCTCTCCAGAGAGACGGTCGTCTGACTTGAAGATCAGGAACAGAGAAAACCAGTCGGGCCACGTGAGCAACAAAAATGCCATTGCTGCCAGATTGAATCGTCTCAAAAAGAAAGAATATGTCAACAGCTTGGAGAAGAAAGTTGGCATCCTGTCAACAGAAAACAACATGCTCAAACAGGAAAATTCTCAGCTGACCAAGAGAGTGGACGAGTTGGAAGATGAGACCAGGTACCTGAGAGCTGTGCTGGCCAATGAGAGCATGTTAGGCCAGCTCTTGTCCAGGTTGAGCGGTGTGAATGGGATGAAATTATCTTCCTCGCTTTTCCAGGGCCCCGACTCAAACGACCATGACTACGCCTTGCCCAGGAAGCGTGTGAAAGTGGAGGAGAAAGAGACATCTGGGGGCGTGTGTCTGCATGTGGACAAGAACCACGTCTCAGTGGAGTTCTGCACCAAGTGTGCAGAGAGTGCAAGCACATCACTCAAAATGTAGGGTCAAGTACTTATCTCTGTTTTCAGATATTGAGACCGAACTTGATATGACTCACTGTACTGAAGGTCTTGATGGTGGATGAACACTGTTGAATTTGTTAAGATTATCTAAGAACTGCTGAATGTGCATGTGTTTCTGTGTGATGATGGATTGAGTACACGTTACTGCTAAACCTTGTTGACAGTTTCTTCTAGGTAATGGTTGATCCACCATGCGGGATGAGTGGCTTTCTGAACACCTTTGCCTGCTTGACTCCATGGTAAGGATCAGACAAGAAAAGACCTTTTTTTTTTTTTTTTGTTGTCATTTTTCACAGGTCTGAGGAGTTCAGCTGCAACTGTAGTACTTCTAATTTTATACAGATCCTGTAATGAGTTAGTGGATTTTGAGTACTTTCATTTCTTTTGATAATATTTTTAGTTAACATGTTAAATATAAGAGTTAAGTCAAAGAATCCTGAATGTTAAGATGTTAAGATAAAGGTGAAGGTCCACAAAGAGTCATCTTGAGTCAGCTACAAAATTGCAAATGCAACGATCAGTGAAAAATTAAGTGTGTATATACTTTCTGTTGGAAAGAATTGATCTCTTTGTGAACCAGCACCATTGTACAAAAGAATACTTTCATTTAGCGCCACCTATTTTTCTTTATGCTAAAGTGGATTCTGCTGGTGGAAGGTGAAGAGACTGGACAAGCAGCTGCCAACGCGGCCTGGTATTTTTAAAGGTAGTATCGGTAACAAATGGTATACGGTGAATATATATTTTACCAATACACAACACCTGTAGCTGTAGATCTTGTCAGCGTAGCTCATCCCGCATTTTTGGGGGGGACTGACTACAGCTGCTTCATCACTTGGAGCAATGCTACCCGAGGCTTAATAGTCTCATGATTATGTCATGTGTATATATATTGATATATTGGAATGTGTTGAGTAAATACATTTTGATCAAGTGTAACAACATGTAAATGTGTATATAACTTTGAATACGTATTGTTTGAAGTAAATGACCTTTGAGAAATGTTGGACAAATAAATCATATTTTCATTATGTTTGAGCTACAAATATCTACTGTGTCTTGCTCTGTACTGTTGATATTAATGCATCTCTTTTTCTCTTTCTAAACAGCAAGCTCTCTGCCGATAAAGGTCTTACTTTTCCTGAACATTTGGGTCAAGTCTGGTAAAGGTTGTCAAAACAAAAGGCCATATTCCTTTTGATGGAAGTTCAAAGCACGCAGTATGACAGGGCCCACAGGGATTAATCATTCTGCGCAAGTTTTAGCCCACTTACTTCAAATCATGGATACTAGTGATGGACAAGCCAATTCTTTTCAGTGTACTAAGTCATTTGGATCAGTTCATTAAGAAGTTTCGTTCAGAGTTGTTCAGTGGGAGACCGGACCTCTGACTGCGTCGTCCCGCTCGCTGACCTGGAACACGGCCAAACTTTCTGTTCAACTCGCTAACTAGAACTGAGACAGTCGTTCGTAGTTGGCTAAACAGTTTGCAGACTTAAAGCTGTTATAACAAAGGTCTACCCTGTTATTTACTGCACATATTTTCACCTAACACCTAATTAACACCTAATTGTTAAGTAAAACATTTGGTCGTAATTACACACATGAAAGGGGTGTGGCTTGAGCGACTTGGTGACTGTCGAAAACGCAGGGCTCATGGATTATCAAACGTAACCTAGCGTTTCTTAAATGAATCTGAGACCAGATGCAGCAATTTACTTTATGCAATACTATCCCATCTGGTCACAGCTAGGTCTCAGGCAAGCAAGACAAAACAAGCGCTCCATGGTACTGGATAAAAAGTCCTTACATGCTTAAATTCTAGCTTATTTATATAATATATAGATAATGTGATATCAGGGTTGCAGACCAATATTGCTGGATCATTGCACTTAAATGTTACATTTCCTGTCTTGAACACACCCCAATCCTCCTGCGAAAGAATGCATTTCCACTGCTACTTCAGAGGAGGGGATAATTATCCCGGTAGCCCTGCTACTAAGCAGGTCCACAACAGCAGGGCGGGCCGTGGCCAACCTGTAACTGTCTCAGTCCCGTCTTTTCTTGGCCGTGTGCCCGAGATACGAGAAAGCTCAGCTTCACTCGGGGCTAATCAACCAGACATGGGCATACTCTAAGCTGTTTGGTCAGTGGATCTGTTTTAGTACAAACGCGAGCCGACGCCAACAGTCTGTTAGGCTAGTTTTAAGAGCACTAGGTTTGTGGCTGATGCAGTGTGCCTGGCACAAGGTCTGCTGTTGAATGCTGGTTGAGCACAATTTGTTGAGGCACATAGTCACACATCTGCAATTTTTAGTAACAAGGCAAACCCTGTGCTATTCATTTAAAGATGGAAAGTGGAAAGTGTTCAAAATAATTCTGGATGTAAGTCCAGTTCTGTGAATGTGCATAGCCCTGTACACTGTTGTACTTGTTCACTAATAACCACACACAGATAGATCCAGTCTCCGCACTGAGGAGCTCTAGGACAGCTGAGATAATCATGTTGGATCATGATGTTCTTCCGGTCACAGTCGTCTTCTTACTTTTCATAGAATATTTTGTTTGTACGCCCCCTGGTGTTTCGGAGAGTACTGCAACGAACAATGCTTGCCCTTGTGCACGCTTGCATCTTGTTGTGCCACGTGCAGATGGCCACGCCACAGTATGTTATGTGAGTATCAACAAAGCTTTACTGTGGTTTGTGACCAGCACACCTCCAACACATGATCAGAGTAAACAAGTTTACCTTGGTGTGTGGTGGAAAATGCACTGTACCAGAAATGCTCAGTGCTTTTTCGATATTTAATTAGACTTAAAGGAGCAATGTGTGTGTACTAACCTACAAAATTCACACAAATTCAGGAGGCACCATGTCACCAGACAGGTGGGGTGTCCACCCCTATTAGAAGAAACAAGGAAATGCATAGGTCTTTCTTGGCTGCCTTTTAACAACATCTCTAAATAGTGCAATCTATCTTTTCTGCCAGTCTAGAAGTTTTTTCTTGAGTTCAGCATCCAGACCTTTCCACTCCACAGAGTTGACTGATTCAGGTCTGGCATCGTGACATGAAACAGCAGTTCTACATATGGCCGTTAGAAAAGGTTACGAACTCAATGCATCTTCTAATGAGTGTTTTTTCTGGCGGGGGCTAACGATTGATAAACTAATCAGTGCCATGGACAGGACTAACGATGATGCAGAGATGGAGTTATTACAATGACCTCTACAGACCAGATAGCTGCTGCAGTTGAAGCTGTTCTAAATTGACTTTAGTGTATGTTTGTTTTTACTTCGCTCTGCTCCACTTTTAAAATCCTTGCAAATGCATCAGCATCAACTTAAAATTATGTTAGATTCAGGCACAGGTGTCAGGTGATATTTCTGTCTGATATCAGCCAATGACTTTTCAACGCTTTAATATGAACACCATTATAATGCAGTTTAGTTAAAAAAAATAAAATAAAGCAAGTTGAATTTAATACAGTGGTAAAACAAAGACCACTTGTTACTAGGAGAAACAAAAAACAATTTTTGTGTGTTGATAGCTGCTCTGTAACTGACGTTTGACTTGAAGTACGTGGGCTAAAAGCTGCTCAAAACAGTGTGAGCAGTCAGGCGCACCTAACAACAGTTAAAGGTTAGAGTAAAGAACATCATGAAATGTCATCAGTAACATCACTTCTTGAGAAAAAGTTAATAAAGATTAGATTGTGTCCATTGCAAAGCTGAAGTTAAAAGTGGGGTATAGGAGAAATCCAGTACCATGATATAGACAACACAGCAAGTGATGTAACTGTTAGCTAAGCTATGGTTTAGCACACTGTTAGAGCTGTTGCTGCCCAGCTAACGCGCAGAGGGGATGAGACGGTCCCAGAGACAGCACAGCAGCTCCAAACAGCGATACTCTTGCTACTATAACAAGCCTCAAAACAGCACGTCCTTGTGAAGTAAAAAATAAACTGAGTGTCTGTTGGCCAAGTCCTTTAATATTACCTGACACACAAATCATGGTTGGAATAGCGTTGTGTGGCGGGGCTTGGGTCACTTTGTTTCCCATTTACAGAGGCAGATTACAAACGCTAGATTTTCTTTCAGAACAGACAGCTAGCAGACCGTGAGGAGAGATTCACTGAATTTGAGAAAAGACATGCATTGGATTACAATCCTTACCCCACCTTTAATACTCAGGGACAATATTCAGTTTGCAGCAAGGCAATCTGGCACTCTGGTACTATCAGTGTGCATTTTAAAATGCCAGTCAGCTGACTGTGACCCATAATGGTTTAAATCCAGTTCTACAGTATTTAACAAATTAATTGACTTCAGGCAAATTTACAGTGATTTGTACAGTGCACATTATTCATGGAATGCTTTCTGAGTATGATTTTTTTTTAATGTTTCATGTCTAGAAAGTATCTGCAATAACAGGCCCAGAGAGCTCTGTGGTTTTGGGATCACGTTACATAAACACTATTATGATTACTAGTATTATGATACTGAAATAGCAATCAGTGGACAGTTTGTAGTTAAAAAATACATCCTGGACTTAAAAAGATCTCCATTTATATAATAGCCTATCATGTGGGTATATATCTAATAAAGTAATTTGATAGACATTGCGGCTCAGATCAATCACTATTTGGAAACCAATAGAGATTTGTTATTGACATTTTCATTTATGTTCCTGCTGCTGATACATGTGGGAACAGGTCACAAGAAATGGTTTAAAAAATAAAATGTGTATGACGGCTGTATTCCACTTTGGTGCTTCAGTTTCAGGTCCTGGTGTTCTTTACTCTGGCTTACTGGGACACCTGAACACCAGAGCCCTTGTGTTTTTTTTCCCCCTGCTATTACAAGTCAAAATGCCCTGTGGTAAAACTTGTGACTGGGTCGAAACATCACCTACTGGAAGAGCTCTGCGAATGGATTTGACATCTCACCAAAGAGTCAGGCAGACTGGGAAAATAAGCAGGTTTATCCAGCCGCCAGTGGTTTTGTTGCTCTATATGAACAAACAACAGAATGCCTTTTAAAATTGATGCTGTGCAGCCATCTGATAGTGTATTTAAGGATGTCAGGGTGACATGGTTATTTGGAAACATGAAGATGGGAGATCAGTGGGAAAGAAGCACAGATGGGGTAAGAGGGTGAATGAACAGGCCTGACAATTTGACAGGAGTTTAAAGGTTTACTGCAGACAAACTGTTGATTGTATGTATTTATGAGGATGATACATGTTTTTTAAAAACATGTTACATTTGCTTATATTAATCTACACATAAAAAATAAATGAAAATAGACCACATACAAAAATTTGGGATGATGACTCAGGGAGTCTTAATATAAATATTGGGAAAATCTTTCCCGTGTTCTTCACATGAATCTTCAAAATGTGTCATCAAAATGTTTTCCTGTGCATACCTGAAAAAAACAAAAACCTTTCAGTTTCCTGAAAAAATCAATTTCTGTGTAGAACTTCAAAACAAACAATATTAGCAAATGGCAGCTGCCTGCAGGCAACACAGAGACTTAGCTGCCAGTTACTGGGAAACAAAGCAGCGTGGGTGGGCACCTTCTCTGCTCTTTTCAAGCCAGGCTGGAACTGGCACACCAAACTGGAATGCAGCCTTAATTAATGTTAATTACACCTGTTTGACAAATCCTGTCTGCTGTGAAAAAGGTCTAATGGAGAAAGACATTTGGCCCTGCACCTTCACCACAACAGATGTATTGGTTTGACCCGCTGGAGGGACAGTGACTCACTAAAAGATGCTATTTTCATAAACAAACACATTTGCACAAGCTCTACATTCTCCGTGCTCAGTTTGAAATGATCATCTCAAGTGGACTTCATGTGGTCAGGTTTTATGAATGTTAAACCTTAAAATGTAAGTACAGTCTTGCATCATTGTGAACAAACAACACAGGACCACACAGACTTTGTCAAAGTTATTATTGTAGAATACTTTGATGTATTTTTTTCTTTCATACAGACAAAAGGTGTTGGACTTAATTCCCATTAAATTCTCTTAGATTTCCATACAGATTTAGTCTACAGTATACAGGTGTGTTCTTTCTCATATATAGATATTTATTCGCTTAAATAACAGGCAGGTAACTCTTTAATATATTCAATAGTCTTTATGGTATTTTTTGTCTTTTTTTGGTCTTTTTTCATTTCAGCACAGTTAAGGCTGCATTTTCTGTCTGCAGAACAGCACTGCATTGTGCAAGAAGGGGGACCATTCCACACACAATATTTACATCTGTATGTATAATGAATAATGTAAAACCTTCATTTCTTCCCATTGTACCATGGCAGTAAATACTTGTAGCAGATCTAAAAGGGCAGCCTAAACAATGCATGGGTGCATTGCACTTCTGCAGTCTCTAGCTCTGCGTCACCCTCCAGTTCTCCATCCTCCCTGGGTCCCCACTTTGTCCAGTCCTTTAGATCATAATGAGGTACATTTGTATCTCCGGTTCTCTATTTACAGAGTGGTGTCTCTGGTCTTAAGAGACTATAAGCATCTCCACACTTCTGCACACTTCAGGGGCTGTTCAGTGGACAGAAAATACAGCCCTCAGAATATGCTCAGGAGAATGTGCAACTGTCTTTTTCCATCAGTGGGAGCACCGGTGGAGAAAATCCAAAATAACCATAACAATAATAATAATAATAATAATATTAATAATATACAAGAGCTTCCATTTTGTTGTTCCTCTCTTTACAAAAAGCAATAGGATTAAAAGAAAGAAACATCAAAAATAAAATGTGTAACAGGAACATAGTACCTGTAAATCAAAGATGCACATGTGCACATTTGGGCGATCTGTACAGTAGTGGTGCAGTTGTACAATTTATAATTTTGATAAATATAATATATTCTTTTTCACATTGTGTTTTGCCTTCTGTGAAACTGTCTCACAACATCATGATGTAATGTGGCTGGAAGGATGGACAGAGATGGCTGGAACTGGACAGTAAAATTTACACCACTGTAGGTTATCCGCCTGATGTTCAGTGTGTATGTACGCGGGTGCGTGTGTCTGTGTGTGTCTGTGTGTGTGTTTGTATAGCGCAGAAAGCATTGATAGAGCTGTGCTAAGAAGTGCTGAAACAGAATAGGTTAGACCTGAACAGGATATGAGTGTGTGTGTGTGTGTGTGTGTGTGTGTGTGTGTGTGTGTGTGTGTGTGTGTGAGAGGAAGAGAGCAGATGTGGAGAGATCATAGCACACAGTAGCCTAAATGATTTACCAACACATAAAGAGTGACATTAATGATACCAAATGCATGCTTCAAAACAGACAGACCAATACAATGTCACCACCCGCCTGCTCCGACGGGTCCAGGTCAGGGTGGTGGCGATGATGATGAGCATTCAAGAAGACAGAGTTCTGTACAGGTAAGGGTGTTTCCCAGAGAGCCCTGCGTGCATCCTCAAAGACAACTAGCAGGACAGACATGTTCTCTCGCTGTGCGTGCGTGTTATAATCTGTATTTCTAAATCCTGCGCCTGGGTACAGGTGTTGAAATGGCAGTCTGTTGCATATTGTCTGCCCTTGCCTTTCTCAGGTGGTGGGACCAGTTGACAACTCAAGGGAAGTCAACTGAGGGGGGAGGAGAGGGGGGGGGGACTAGAGGGGAAGGGGTTGCTTTGCAGTCACGCTCCGAGTCAACATGAAGTCAGCGGTTCACCCACACCTAGTGCAACATGGGATACAGAAAGCACTCTCACACCCAGTCTGGAATGTGATGTGGCTGTTTGGAATGTTATGTTCCATGGAATGTTGAGGTGGTAATTCGGCGAGGTCACGGTACAATGTGATGTCACGAACGCCGGACGCCTTGGTCACAGCTATGCAAATGTTTTCTGTGATTTATTTATTTATTTATTTTTTACATTTTTTTGTTGTTGTTGTTGTTGGGTTGTGCTCATGCAGCGTGTTTTGCCCTATTTACGTTGGACAGCTTCACCATGATATGTCTCAAAGCACTAGTTCAACATTTTCGGTAAAATACGCTCATTCACTGTCATGCCAAGAGTTCAATTAGAACATACCTCTCTTGTATGTGTGAAGGTGAAGCCAGTTTACGGTCAGGTTAGCTTAACATAAAGACTGCAAAAGGGGAAACAGCTAGCCTGGCTATGTCCGAAAGTACCAAAATCCTTCCGCCAGCATCTCTAAAGCTCGCAAAATTAGCACATTATATCTAATTAGCTCTATCCACACGTGTAAGGGAGATTAATGAAAGTGTAAAAACAAGGTTTAACATGGGGTTGTGTGCCGGACTATTATGACAAGACTCCAGTTACTGAGCCCAGCCAAGAAAGAAACTGTCCGGCACATAGCCCTGAAACTTCACAAAAAAAAGGATTAAAGAGCTTTCATGCGGCACGATCCACTGTCACAACAATCCCACTTTTAGTTTGTAAGTGTGTGTAATGTCTTTCCCCCAGTCTTTCTGCTAAGCTAGGCTAACCTGCTGCTGGCTGAAGCCTCATATTTAGCGTACAGACACGAGAGTGGTATCCATCTTCTTAGCAAAAAAAACAAACAAATAAGCACATTCTCCAAAATGTCAAACTGCTCCTTCAAGGTATCCCAATCAACGAAGTGTACATCATGATGATGGGGAATGCACAGTATTTGACACAAAGACATGACACAAAAGCTCTCATTGGTCGTACCTGATAGATCTGAGCGGGCTTTGGGCCTAAAGCTAAAACTGAACACCGACATTAGACACTGGCCTGATTGCTCCAGTGGTTGGTTGCTTTTCAACATCGAACAGTGTTTTTTTTCCTCCCTTCTCTGTGAAAATGACTGGACCGAACATCCAACAGATCAAATGAAACAATCTCTTTGTCCCCAGTAGTCATGGAGCGGGCACTGGTACATAATGGAGACGACCCAATGGCACGTGAGCAGGAGAGGGTTTGAAGTGAGTACAAGTTCGTCTTAAAGGGCCACCGCCTGTGCATTGTGTGTTTGATGGCATTTAAAGGGTTAATGCTTCACAAGCATTCAGCTTTCCCCCCCCCCAATGAAAAGCTGACACACACACACACACATGCCCACCAATGAAAGGCCAGAAGGGACGAGACGAGACAAAGTGAGCAAAGGAAACAACAAAATGGACTGAGGAACAGCAAGAGAGAAGATGATGGGAACAAGCAGCAGAAATTAAGAGACTGGAAGAGGACGTCACCCGAGGGCGATGTCCGTAGATATTACCCATACATATCAATTTATAAACATGGCAGGAGGCTGTAAATTATGTTAGGTCCAGTAGCGAGCTAATGTATGTATACATCACAAGTAATGTGAGAACCCACACTGTATCATCTCAGCAGGGTGGACAGTGTTACAGAGAACAGGTCATGTGGACTTGGGGCGGCATTCAAGGACTGGGCAGGTTGGACTGGAGAAAGAACAGTGATGAACATGAAGAGTTCCGTGTTGTCGCTTCCCAAACATTCAAATTATATATACACATACAGTATATATATATATGTATTCCCCCCTCCTTCAGTTGTTTTTTGCAGCCATTCTATTTACTAGTAGGTTTAAATGAACAGTATCTTTGTTTGCAATTTCTGTTTTTGTCATGTTTTTGTTAGTTTTTTTCAGAAGAGACAAGACAATACACATACACACACTGAAAGAGAAGAGAGGAATGAAAGAAAAGAACATATGTCAAATGTAAGAATTTTAGAGAGGAAAAAAGAACAGAAAGAAATGTAAAAAGAAAGAAATGAATGAGCACCATCATGTTGAGGAAGAAATA
This sequence comes from Lepomis macrochirus, assembly GCA_024633595.2. Taxonomy (NCBI): domain Eukaryota; kingdom Metazoa; phylum Chordata; class Actinopteri; order Centrarchiformes; family Centrarchidae; genus Lepomis; species Lepomis macrochirus. Next base: position 7,871,588 of record JALXJV020000014.1, on the reverse strand, counting down.
AACCAAAGGACTGAATTGTATGAAGTCTAGTTAAAGCTTTAACAAAGCGTTTTACTTATACCGCAAGCAAAGTAGTGACTTAAAAGTGGCTTTAGATTCAAGCCAGATAAACAATGGCGGTAGTGACTATGGTGCCATGGCAGGTAGGTAGGTAGGTGGGTGATGACAACAACACTAATGATAAACACCAATAGAAACAGAGTGAGTCAGCCTCTGGCCCTGACGTGACCCTGTTAATGCTGAAGCGTTGAGGGATGTGTCGTCTTTTGGATGTCCGTCCCCCTCCCTCCCCAACCCACCGTCGCTCAGGACAACGCAGCGAGAGCAGACCTGTGCGTGTGTGTGACAAGTGTGCGTGAGGTTCAGGCAGGGTGGGGTGGGCGGGATCTTCAGGTAGGCCGACAGACGTGGGAAGTGGGTTCGAGGGTGGAGGGGGAGGCGGGGGTGGTGGTGTCGGGGATGGGGGAGTGGGGGTCGACTGAGAGAGCTGGCGCAAGGGCAAAGGGAGGGAAAGTCGCAATGTTCTCAGGGAGTTGCGAGCAGAAGTCTCCAGCCATTGTCCACTCCCTCCTGTACCTCCCTCGTCCTTCGCTCCTTCCTGTTAGCTTGTTGTAAAGGAGACGGATGAAAATGTCATGTGTGTCCTCAGCCCTCTCTTCCGCTCCCCTTTCTTCCCCCACCCCAAGACTCCCTTCCCCTTCTCCTCTCCCACCAACCCACGTTCAGCTCAGTTATAAAGACGTCTCCACGCAGTAGAGATGGGCCAGGTGTGGGGCGCAGGGTTTCACCGGCCTGTCCCTGCCATGATGGTTATGGTGGTGTTGGTGGCGGTGGTGGTGATGTGGGCTCTGGTCCTGGTTGGTGCTGTTTTTGTTGCTGTGGGTGACTGTTGAACTGCTGCTGCTGCTGCTGCTGCTGCTGCTGTTGTTGTTGTTGTTTCGGTTGCACGGGGTCACCGGGAGGCTGTACTGACGGTAAGGGCGGGTGGGGCGGGTGCGGGCCGGGGGCTGGGGCTGGGTGGGAGGGGGCGGCGGCTTACGGAGGGCCGGGTGCAGGTGCTGGTATCTGCTGAGCTCTGATTCGTCGTCCACGTCAGTGTCGTCGATCAGCGGGATGTTGTGGATGAGGTCGTTGATGAGGAACTCCGGGTGGGCCATGAAGTTGTGGATGGAGTTGCGGGATTCCGGTTTTTCCCGGCCCTCGTACAGCGAACTACGGAATGCTTTCACCACTCGCATCTGTCCAAAGGAAGGAAGATGAGGGAGAGACCACAAGAAAGAGAAAGTCAGACACAACAAAAGGTAAAAGAGAGAGAGACAAGGGAAACCCAGAGACAGACAGACTTGTGTCCTCCAGCAGACAGAGTGACAGACGGACAGACAGACAGACAGACAGACAGACAGACAGACAGACACTCAGGGCCAGGTGGCGGCATTCAAAGTTTATACAATGTAACTTCTAATGGTCACATTGGTGTGTCGATTTGTTTTCTATAAAAATGTCTTGTGACTTAGAGATGCTCTGGAATATGAAAATAATCTTATTGGCTGGATTAAACCGTAATGGGCGGGGCCAAAACGCAACACTCTTTTTTTTTAAAGGAATGTTTTGAAATTTGGGAAATATGCTTATGTGCTCTTTTACAGTTGGATGAGAAGATTGATACCTGTCTAATGTATGTACAGTATCTTGTCTAAATATAAAGCACCAGCTGGTTTGCTTAGTTTAGCATAAAGACTGTAAGAAGGAGGAAACAGCTAGCTGAACTTCTTTTCGAGGGTTTCCAGACCATTAGAGATGCTGGTAGATGGATTTCTTACCTTTGGATAGAGCCAGGCTACCTGTTTCCCCCTGCATTTTTGGCTAAAGCTAAGCTAACTGGCTAACGTGTAACCAGAGACATTTTATAGAGACACACCACTTTAAGAATCCTCAATCCAACTCTTTATGGAAGTATAACCAGTGGGGAAAAACCTTATTTTGGGGCAAAGCCATTAAACATTTTCAGCAATTTTTATCAGATTATGTTATGGCAGTTATGGCTCTCTCCCCAGTCATTCAGAGAGGGGCTTAGTCTGAAATACCCGCCTGGAGGCGTTACCTATTTCACCCATCCATAAAGGCACAAACTGGGGAGATTATTTTAACCGGTTTGACATGAGAAGGTTAACAAGTTGTCATGTTTAGACAAGAAAACTCTCGAGAAGGGCAGAAAGAAAAATGAATCTGGTAATGGATAAATAAAATTAATTAATTTGCCTTTATTTTGACAGCATGTCTTAGCATCAGTTTGGAACTAAATCACCAAATTTAAAGCATGTTCTCAGTTTTTATTCATGTTATTCTTTGGAAAATTGGATTTGTCCTCACTTATTATTCATTATCACTTATTTGCATAATGCCATTTGAATTCAGGTAATTTCTCTATTGTTATATTACTGTAACCTTGGGAACACAAATACCGTCAATCTCAACAGAGCGTCCACCTGATCCTGTGTGTCTCTAACAGACAAAAGTGAAATAAAAAAACCCAAAAGTGTTAAAATGAGTTGGCTAATGGCACGTTTTTGTCAGTTCTCACACACCAATCAGACCTCACAAGACGAGCACGTTCAGTAGCCATCGTCACAAAGACCACAGAAGCTGCAGACGCTTCACATCAAACACACGTGGCGTGTGTGTGTGTGTGTGTGTGTGTGTGTGTGTGTGTGTGTTTGGGGGGGGTTACAGCATGTGTGGGAAAACACTCGTACCTCAGCTCACTGGATCACATGCATGCACACGCACAGATGAAAGGTGGTTGTTAGGCACAAATGGAGAAGAAGCAGGAATGGTGAGTGTGTTAGTTTACAATTAAATAAGAAATTGGCAAGAACCTATAGCAGTAACCACACACACACACACACACAACACACATATAGAAACATGCATGGAGCAGCAGTGTAACTGAGTGAACCAACAGTTGAGTTGTTTCCACATGATGCGGCCTGGAGGTTGACGCCTGCATGCATCGGACAGCTGTCAATCATGGGTGCTGTTTGTTTAGGAGATCAGGTTCATACACTCAAACACACTGACAGCCAGACATTAAACTGGTCTGTCAGCATCTCTATGCACACGCACACATGCACATTTGCAATATGCACTGCAGCCATGCAGCGGTGAGAGCCAGAGGATAGCAGAGTGATTGAAATGATGATGATGCTGATGAGGTTGCTGCAGGATAGAAAAAAAACAAGTCTTGCAAAACAGAAAGATGACATCACGGAGAATCAGCAGGTTAGAACAGTGTGTGATTGGTTAGAATACTAGAAACAGAAGGTGATTGGTACAAAGGCCGGAGCGAAGCTCGGGCGTCAGCCCTGTCACACACAGAGAGGCAGCCAGGTCATGCTGAATCAGATCTTTGTCACTTACGCTCTCTTTCTGTCTCTCTCTCTCTCTCTCACACACACATACACACACATACATCAGAGTGAGGTCTATACTTCAAGGTGCATTATGCAGTCTATGGTGTATGCGTGCGTAAACACATTCCTTTGCCATGGCAGTTGGTCCATGCACCCTTCCCCCAAGCCCAAACAGAGGAAAAGAAGCAGCATGAGCTCAAAAGAAACAGAGACAGTTCAGTGCAAATATACTGACAGGCACAGGCAGGCAGAGCCCTACATAGAGACAGTTTGGCCAAATGAGATCAACAGAGAAGACGCTTTATGTCGACTGCAACACCGACTGGAGTCCGAACTGTGATTATGAGAGGTGGATGGATGGAGATCAGTGCTGCAGTTGGCCAAACTAGGAGGAGTCTCTATATATGACTCTGGCATATATGATAGACTGACAGACAGACGTACAGACAGACAGACGGTCAAGCAGTAGGTTCAGTGCTTATCTGTTTTTCCAAAGAGCCTGTCAGACAGTAGAAAAACACCTCATGCAGACTGAGAAGGTTTCATAATGTTACTTTCTCACTTCGTCAGCGCTTGGTTTGTTTTCATTTTGTCTCCGTGGAAAGAGTAAACTTTCGAGTATATAACGCCCACTGTGTGACCAGAGAGGCCTGGAGGTCAGGGCACTGCTGTGTTACTTATTTTTCTCACCCACTTTCTCTCTCTCTCTCTCCCTCTCTCCCTGTCGGCTCTTTCAGCAGTGCTTGATGGAAAAACGATGATGGTTAAAGTACGAGAAGGAAATAGGCGCTGGAAGGTAGAGAGGCTGCTGTGTGCAAAACAACTGCTGATGAGAAGAAACTGCAACATAAATACAGGGAGAAGCTGTGAGGTACATGACTGGTTAATGGCTCCCATTGCCCACCGTGTGGCCCGACTCTGAGCGGCAACCACCCTTTGATATGGGATGACTGAGCTCTAATCCATAGCAACACCTCAGCAACACCTTCCTCAATTCAATGCATATTCTTTTCATGTCTCCTACTCATTTCCCATTTAAGGAACAGAACCTGGGGGCGTAGGCTGAAACGTTCTTTTGGAATAATAAAGAACAAAGAATTGAGGAGCTGAGGATGGATTCGAGATTCAGACCTAAACCTCGTATTACCCTTTATCTTTCTTGCCAACGAAAACTTTCATCGCTTTTCTCAACTTTACTGTGACTGCAGGTAGATGAAACTAGAAATTAGCCCAGTCTGAAATGAAAACAAACTGGATCCATGGATCAGTTCTAAAGACCCAGAGGGATCACTAAGGTCCAGCACAGCTCAGGTGGATGAAAGCATGAAACATCTACTTACATAATTTTGATATCTCTGTTTGATATTTTAGATGTTTCTTTAATTTCCCTGGACTCTTTCTTACCCAGTGATGATAGATTTGGCTGTAAAAATCAGGGAGGTGATGGTGTCGACGTCAGAACTTGCGCACATCATACTGCAACGGGGCACAGTGCCAGGTCTGAAGGCTGGGTCTGCTTTGCAAAGAACTCTGGGTAGTAAAGTAACGACCCTGAAGCTAACTGTGGACGAGCAGCAGTGCCGGGGGGGAAATCCGTCTGATGTGATAACACGTAGGCAATCATTTGTAGGGTGTGTTTGTTGCTTGGGGACCCCATTTCTGACTACATCATCAGACTCTAGGCATTCATAGGAAAACACTTAAAAGGCCGGGGGTATTCTCTATTTGTGGTTACTGTCGCCTAATCCCGTAAAAAGACCAAAACCAATGTGTTAATACATCTATGATTATTTTCTGACTTCCCTACCCTGACAGCCAACCCCAAGCCCAACCTCAAGATATAAATCTCTAAAAATGGGTCATAAACGTAAAAAGAAAAGATCAAGGGCAAAATGATGTCTTAAAAAAGGAAAATAGGCATTTGTTCGTGACTAATTTCAGCCACGGATTTGATGCTCTGAGTTATTTATGCAGCAGGACGGTGTATGAGGGACTTAGTCAAAATAAACTAAAGTGTGTGTTCACGGTGACGCAGGAACATGTCACCCAGTGCAACCGCGTCTACAAACAATAAAGACACATAGACAAACAAAGTCTATGGCTCCGTGCATGTCAATGTCAGTCAACCACTTTGGGCAAATCTCTCAGCTAATATCAGATGGATCGCCATGAACTTGTATACGGATGTTCGTGCTTTACAGACGATGCATACTGACTTTGATGATCCCCTGACTTTGCCTCTAGCAACATCATCAGGTCAAAACTTTATTTTCTCTAATATGACACTCTCAGCTGGACTTTGTGCTAATAAGCCAATCAGCATGTTGCCATTGTCATTATGAGCATGTTAGCATTAGCCTTCATCTCTAAGGGTAGCCTCATAGAGCTGCTACCGCTGCTGTGGACTCAGAGCATGTTAATAGGTTTTGAAACACAATGGAGCTCTGTGACACAGAGGAAGGAGATATATCAGGCTCTGGATACACACAACCCAAAACTTGTTGGAAGGATACATTCATTCTTGGTTTTGGTCTTTTCTTGAGATTTACAATCAAGTTTTTTTCTGCGCTGATTTGACATGGTCTGAATTCTACTTTTTACGTAAACCCTATCCTGAACTGTAAAGTAAGCGGTTTGATTCAGAGAAACAAACCTGGGTGCACATTAAACTCAAAGTTAAAGCTTGCTCCTTCACATTGCCCCCTTGTCCAAATCCATTTGGTTTCTCATCAGGAACGGAACAACAAGAGGCTGACTTCAAAATGAAAGTATGTGTCATACCGCTGTCGAATAACCGATTCTGACACAACAAGCTGTTCGAATTAAGGGGAAATGATTGAAAAAGCAAGCAATGAGCTAGCAGCGGTGCGACCTCAACCCTAGTTGCATACTTTGACTTTACATCCCTCCTTCAGCACCCTGGCTTTTCTATCACGCAGGCATGTTGCAGCAATCTCCATCTCTGAATAACAAATATATCCATTTTATTGCAAATCATATCATTGTTGTAAAGTGATGGAGAGAAGGATGTGTTTCCAAAGTACTTAAAGAAAGCCCAGGTAACTCCTAGTGCCTGAGCCGGACGACCGCATAGCGCCGACTTGGGGCCTCTCTGTATCTACACCTACAGGTGATGGCGCAACATGGGGAGGAAGTCAGCGTGGAATGAAGGGAGGGGAGGATGGACGGAAGGGAGCAAGGAAGGTAAGGAGAAGCAACTGAGAAGACAGATGAAGACAATCAAATGAAGAGACAGCACAATCACACGCATGCACGCAGGCACACACACTCATCCACAAGCACACTCGCACCGGTGCGCACACTCGCACACTGACAGAGAAAACACACGCAAGTCAAATTAGCGCTCTCGGATATGTCAGCAAATGCACACACATAAACACACTTGCAAACAGACGCGTGCAGAACTGACATACAGAGAAATCAATAGAAAACATGAGGGGCGGACGCTACTCTAGTAAGGAGATGGGAGGATGACAAAAAGGGATGAGGTAAAGGACAAAGTAAGATACAAAAAAAAGAGAGAAAAACATGAAGAGAAACCTACTAAAGAAATCTTATCAGTATGCTACACAAGAGCCTGTATTTAGATCTGGTAAAATCTAAATACCTCTACAAAAGAACAACTCTACTTATGAAGGACAATAAGAACACATTTCACAGAATATTTCTGCAAACAGGGAACCTGTAATATCTCATAAATGTAGAAGAAAGAGGAGAGAACGGTGATGGAGAGAGAGAGAGAGAGAGAGAGAGAGGGGAAAAAACAGACTGGACAGAGAGAAAAATCAGGACTTTTTGGAGACATCAGGGGCCAAACTTGTGACGTCGGAGCTGGAAATACTGTTACAGAAATAACCAGTTGACAACAATTGCAGCACCGGACAAAAGTGAGAGGAACACAAGAAGGAGAAAAAAGCAAGAGCGATAGAGAAAGAGGTAACTTTTTTTTTTTCCACTGTAGTCTTGGAAACAGCAGTGTGTTATGGGGCTTTTATACTCGAAGGTTTACAGTTTAGAGATTTGCAGAAGCCATTTGAAAGCCATCTGGTAATGAGTATGAATTCTATGGCAGTGACATATAATTGTAACATTTTCTACAGTATAATAGGAGTCACAGAATTGTTACAGCAACACTATATTCTCTTGGTTTTTAGAGAAAAGAAATGACACCACTCCTTTATGTGAGAGTTGTCTACAGCCGGCGGGTCAACCACAGTAACCACGCTTGACCTCATTCACAGACAGGAAATAACACATGGCGCAGGAGGAGCTGCCATTTGCTCTCTGAACTTTAGGATGCGTCCTTGCCTTGTCTGAGCAAATCAAACTGTTTCCATTACTTAAATTTATCCTTTTTGATATTTGTAAACAATGTTGCTCCATTTCTGTCAGAACACCGCATACAGAGAGAGAACAGCGAGCCGCCTCCCGCACCCACCAACACTAAACAACAAAACCGACTCTGGACTGGGACCAAGGCTGGATTTGGACCAGACCAGATCAGACCAGACCTACACAGCCGGTCGGGACTGGGTGCTGTTTGGAAGGGAGAATAAGAGAAAAAAAAAAAAATAGAGGAGACAATGCACACACACGAGCAGCGAGCGAGCCGGAGGGGACACAACCATTGAGAGTAAAAAGACTGCAGTCCACGTGCCGTGCAGCAGTGTGTGTGTTTGTGTCTACGATTGAGTGTGTGAGAGAGAGAAAGTGACTGCAAGTATGTATGCAGGTATACGTGTGTGTGTGTGTGTCTGTGTGTGTGTGTGTGTGTGTGTGCGTGTACATGCGTTCGGCGGACTCACTCCCGGGGGCTGGGCTGGTATTGGCTGTTGCAGTGGAGAGAGCTACGTGAGAGGGGGTAGAGATAGTGTTTACGTCGTGGAGCTGACTGAGCACGGAGGAGCGCCGTCTCACCGCTCCCTGAAACGAACCGCTTCGCTTGAACGTGCTCACTACCTCCATCTGCAGGACAGAGACAAAACAGCAGCACTCAGTGAGGGCAGGAGAGGCCGGTCTGAGTGTGCCTGAGTTTGTTTGTGTGTGTGTGTGAGTGTTGTGGTCCCTTTAAAAGATTTCCTGTCACAGCAGAAATGGTAGAAACAGCATTTTAATTCCCTTTGATGGCAAATGTGCATCAGTGATCCGCATCACAACTGCTTTCTGAACGTAAACAATAATTATAATGACGACCCTATGTGTATATGAGGTTGTGTGTGTGTGTGCTTGCATGTGTATTTGTTGCCTGCACACTCAGACCAAACCCCCGTCATGAAAAACTGACCACTTTACGCAAAGACAGGCACTTAAGCAGAGAGTCTGGACTGGCTCTCTAACACTGCTTATGAGGCTGTTAGCAGATTGTTGTTCATGTCGATGCTGTTTTGCTGTCTTAATGTCCATTCTCACACAAATGCAGTGCAAGAATCAATCAATTAAAGCAATCAAGCACGCCAAGAGTCTGTCTACTTAGCATTACCCGGTACACAATGTGTAAACGTTCAGACACACGAGTGCCGCGGCAGCGACACACACACACACAATCAGAGCATTTATCCTTCCTCGTGATGGTTTATAAAATTCCACTTCCACGTTAGAGAAAGCCATTTCACGGGTGTGAGCAGGACAGAAAAGTTAGCTGTGTTGGAGAGAAAAAACTGGTATGATTATGTTTGGCACAAGTCAGAAGAACAGGACTGACGGGATGGGAGAAAGACTTTTGAAGAGAAAGAACAAACCACATACGGCGTTTAAACTGAACAAAAATTGAAGAAGAGTCAATCAGTTCTCTCTTTCTTTCCAAAAGTCTGTTATGTTAGTGTGTAAAGGCCATGATACTGGCAGTTTATTTAGGCAGTGTTACTACATAATTCAGGAACAATATCCCCCCCAAAATAATCTGCATTTTATCATAAACAAGTTGGTTAAAAAAGTGCAAACATTTGGCATTCTTATTAAGATTGCTCTGTTCTGTGATACATAATGTTCTTCAAACTTTTGGCACATTCCCCATCGATCTGTAATTCACCTTAAGCAAACTGCTTGTGTGTCATGACCACGTGAAGCTTCTGGTTGAGGTGTTGTGCTGTCTGGATATCGATGTGTGTGTTTATTCCTGTGAAAGAGGTTTGGTTATGGGTTGTTTTGGTGGGCCGGTCGAACAGTACCTGGGTTTGGATGCGGTTGAGGCCTCTGAACCAGAGGATCTGTCCGCGGCGCAGTTCTCTCTCAGCGCAGTCGATCTCCTCCTCATCCTCTGCCATCTCCTCTCCTTCCTCCTCCCCAGGCTCCAGACCCAGCCCCGCCTCCTTCAGGCATGGCAGCCGCTCTGTTGGCACTGTGGCGATCACCTGGAAGCCAAGTATGTTACAATGACATTTGACCAGAAGACGCGAGTATAGTGTTATATTGAGCGGCTTTCCTTTTTCTTACACTCATGATGGATCGGAGAATACCATAATATTCCAAGTGTGAATTTCAGCACAATAGATCTAGAGGTGTTATCTAAGTCAGTGTGAAAATGTTTCATTAGCCTCACCTCAGATAAAACTCTAGGTAAACCAGGCCTGCCAGCCTACACTTGCTCAGTGAGGTTTGACTCAGCAGGCTGAAGAGATGCTTACCTGCCCCCAAAGCAGCTCTCCAACTCCCACAAACAGACACCACAGCCACTGCTCCATGTTGAGAGGAGCACAGCTGAAGGGCTTCCCTCCCCACTGCACAATCACGATCTGCAGCAGAAACAAAGGGAAGGACATCAGCATTGTCACACATACCACCACAGTGTCGAGGGAGAAACCAGCACTGCACCATTTATCTCTGCTGCACCCACCACAGTCTGTGCTGTAAAAAAAACACAGCAATAACACCAGTATGTGTCAGCAGTCAACACCTCTACCTTCTAGTCTGTCACAATTTAAAGTAGGAAGTACAAGGGGGCACTGTAATCCCCGCTACATCTAATAACAATAACACCAAGATGTGTAATAGCACATGCAGACATTCTGTGTTAAGAGCATTGTATTTAATTATACATGAGGTATAACTAACCCTTAGTGGATATTAAGATCATAAACCGTCCTTTCACAATTTCAATTGGCTAACATCTGGTCATGGAAACCTATCTGTGTGTATATACTAGGAACATTGTAGGAGAACATTATGTTCTCTGGGCCGGTGTGAACGAAGCTGCTCAGAGTAAAAGTTTGGTCTTTTCATTTTGCTTGCATACACATTTTCATGTGTTAAAACTTGGTCTTGACTTAGAAATTATTTAAAGGAATAGTTCAACATTTTGGTAAATATGCTTATTTGCTTTCTTGTTGAGAGTTAGATGAGATAGATCGATACTAGTTAGTAGGCTAGAGCCAGGAGACGTTTAGCTTAGCATAAAGACTGGAAACAGGGGGAAACAGCTAGCCTGGCTCTGTCAAAAGGTAACAAAATCCAGCTACTAAGCCCTCTAATGAACAACTTAGAACTTCTAACTTAGAACTTTTTTAACCCGTACAAAACTGAAATGTAAAAATTACATGTTGTGGTTTTACATACAGGAGTTACATTATTAGTATTTTTCTCTGGCCACATTGACATAACATGTTAATTACAGGAAACTACAAACATGTATCATAGTGACATGCACTTATCTTATTATCTTTGACATGTTAACACATAGTGTGCAACAGTAGTACAAGTAGAGGCATTTCTATGTCAGTAACACAGCAATTTCTATAAGCTATCTAAAGTTTGCTACATTAGCTAACATTAGCCGCCATAAGCTAGTGGTCACACCAGACCTACTACAGTTGTAGTAAAACAGCAAGCTTGTGTTTTATTGCTATTTTCATTAGTAAGAGGAGGAGGTAGTAATTGCTTACTTATTTTTAAAAGTTACCTAGTCTCACTTTAACCACATGTATTATACAATATATGTAAAAGATATAAAATATATAAGTACAATAATTTTCATATTAGCTGGGCTGGTGAGTTTGAAAGAGCAACAATGAAGAAGCATCAAAGTCTGCCAAGTACTACTGAAGTGAAAAAAGTATAAAGTTTTAGAGTCTCCAGAGCGAGCTGCGTGATAAATGTCCTCAAGTGATGTCACTTGAGTCAGCGCTGGTCAGGGCAGAAGACTACAAGTTTGAAAATGAAACAAATTTGTTGCTGCAAAGTTAGAAAGAAGTGAGCTTACCAGACCTCTGTAGCCCGCTGCTGATCTGCTACAGGCTAGAAGGCTACATTAGTGTCCACTAGCTTAACACACCAAATCTCCAACCAAACTGTCGCAGTTGCATTGTGGGTAATGTAGACCCCAGGCTTTGACAAGGAAGAAGAATGCATGAAATAAAGAAGATGTTTCTGGTTCCACAGCAGTGATTTTGATCCCTTTTTTCTCTTTCTTTTCTGTCCATTGTAAGTCTGACAATGTTATTTATAGGAGACCATTAAGTTATTTTTAGCTTCTTTATATAAAGCTTCTAAGTCCTACATATTACTAAGACTCATAAGTCAAAGTTTAGCCATTCTCAAGACCATTTCTCATGCGAATTGAATCTATTCAACAGAAAAACAGCTCAAATTGAATTGTACTGTGATGCCTGAAAGTGAATTTAGATACTTTCTGATCCCAGCCACATAAATCATAGCAGCCATTTCACTCCAACGCATGTCACTGTGTAAAAATGTATAATATAATGCAATATATAGGGCTAGACCATATTAATAAGTGTTCCAATATAGTAAATGCAGCCCTAGAGACCACTTGGACACAGTAACATCACGCTCCTATAGGTCTGCTTGCCTCAGTGGCTGTAGCGACAGCATTTTAAAAAGCAACATGATCATTTACACCAGGAACAAGGCTTATCAGAGTGACACTATCATCTTGACACCAAACTGCACAGTCATAAATCTCACTGGGAGTACGATACAGTGTCTCAAATACAGTAATATTATCTTTCTGCAGGATGGAGGGATCCATCTTTCTTGCTTTACTCTCTCTTTCACCTCGCTCAAGCTGCCTGCAGTCTTCAGCTCTCGCTCTCATGTCTTCTTTTCCAAATCCCTCTGAACTGCCTCTTCGTCGTTTTCACACTCCAAATCACTGCCATCCCCCTCTGGCTCTCTCTCTTCTCTTGTTTCTCCCCAGAGTACCACCGAGAACTGAAAAGCTTTAGAAAATATCCCTCTTCCTTTCACTCTGTCTTTGTTTGCTTGTCTGTATTTTTCACAATTCCCTGCTAAGTGTTTCTCTTGTGTTTTCACTGTGTGTCAACTGAACAAACAGTGCTCATGTGGTTTGTTACGTGTGAAATCCTAAATCTGGACTTGCATTCAGGTAAGATGGTGAAAGGCAATGTGACAATGGACAAGCCTTTTGAGTTAAACGAATATGTCTAAAACATTAGATGAATTAAAGGATATGTAATATGCAGTTTTGTCCTTGTTCTGTGTTTTGGTGCAATGACGCAACTTCTCCTGAAGCTCCTGAGCTGTTGTATTGGATTTAGATATTAAAATTAGATTTTCAGGTGTACCTAATAAAGTGGCCACTGAGTGTATATTATATACAATATGCAAGGGGATAACAGATTTGTCAGGGGATACAAGTTTCAAATTACAGTTTAAAAATAAAAAGTTTGATTACTGTGGCAATATTCAGTTTGGGTAAAAATAAACTGTGATATTATAGTACAGCAAAACAGTATTGGTATTAATAGGTAAGCATTCACATTGTTCTGTTTAGTCGACCGTATGAAATTAAGCTAGAAAAAAACTCCATAAACAAGCTAAGAGCCATTTTCTTGCACCTAAAAGTCTCCACCTGAAAATAATCTGGTCTGCTTTTGAGCCTAACGTACTTGGAGATCCTCAGTCAGGCTGAGTTTGCAGCAGAATGAGTAGGATTTTCCTAAAAAACAATGTATAGATTCATGTAAAAATAATCCCTTGTGACACATTAGAAGTGTGTGGCGGTGTCTGTATCTGCAGAGACCCTGCACTCGCCTGTGTTTCCTTATTTTGCTGTGTTTGGGACCTTTCTGGGCTTCAACCTTTGGGCGGTGGGTGTGTAGCCTTCAGCTGGCGATAGCTAACATTACAGATACAGCAACATTGTCGTACACACCACTGGGTGTGTGTTTGTGGTGACGTTAAGCCGAGAAGGAGAAGCCAACTTTAAATGTTGTGTTTACACACTGCATCCAACAAAACCTACTCATTCAGTCTTTAAGTACAACGCAATACCAACACTCAGGGGGGCTATTACTGTCGAATCAAGGTAAAAAAAATCTAGAAAGGATAGAAAAGAAAACTCAAATGTTTTGTATGAAACAGTAAAGAAAACCATCAAACGGTGTTAAAGGGTTACCTTACCTGCACGGCGAAGGTCCCCAGAACGATGGAGCAGAAGATTGGGTTGGCAAATATGCCGTCAAAAACATTTCTCTCTCCGTGGATCTTGCGAGCGTTGATCTCGTTGAAAAGTTGCATGAGGACAAAGGTGTTGAAGATGATGGTGTAGTGCTCAGAGGGAGGGGAGTGGAGCGGAGCGTTGCGGCCGCTGTCAATGTTAAAAATGTGCTCGCCTGGACCGTCAAGAAAGGAGTAAGAAGAGGAGATGAGAGGCGTGTTTGATCTGCTGCAGGACAAATAAACTTCTCACCACTGTAACTGTGTATTTGTATTTGTGTGTCTCCACCAATGCACCATTTGTTCTGGTTTAAGCACGCTAAAATGAAACCTGACCGTCCTAATTCCACAATACATGCACCTATCAAAACCAGCTATTTCAGTAGTGTGTATGTGCGTGTGCACCTATGAACAGCAGCGTGAAGATGATGATCAGCTGGTACACTCCATGGCCCAGGATGTTCTTCATCATGGTCAGTGAGATTAGCGGGTTGTTCCGACCATAGGGTTTCCGTAACAGCAGGGCCTCAGTGGGGGGCTCGGTGGCCAGGGCCAGAGAAGCAAACGTGTCCATGATCAGATTCACCCACAGCATCTGTACCGCCTTCAGAGGAGAGTCCTGCAGAGAGATTTGCAACCAGAGGCTTGTATCATGAACCCTGTTCCCTGGGGATAAATAAAGTTCTGTTCAGCAGGAAATTTTGAGGGAACTATATAGTGGATAAATTTCACACTCAAATAAAATGGGCGATCAATAAAGTGCACAATAATACACTGGGAGTGACTTCAGGCACAGCCTAGGTGGCAGCTTGCTGTGATGCTGCAGGTTTTAGCTGCTGGTTGTTTTTGTTCAACTTGTGTTTTGCCTCTTTTTGATTTATAGTTTAGTTAATAAACATTTTGCATATCAACTGTTTGTCCCTACAAATCTACTTCTTCAGTCACCTTTACAGTTTTCCAGTGCCACACAATATCTAGACGTAGATCCCTTACTTAAGTAAACATACATCAATGCAAAAATACTCCATTACAAGTAAGTAGTGCAGTAAGTCCTGCATTCGCTATCGTATGTCAGTAAAATTACAAAAGTATAGTCCCGCATAAAAGTGTCCCCTGCGACTGATATATTATTATATTATTATACTCGCATGAATGCATTTTACTGCAAATTTAAACTACTTAATATACTGTTTTGTAGTTGAGTCCAGTGGGTCCTAACCTGGAGGACAGATAAAGATAAATATGTGTGTGATATGTGGAGTTGTGAGATGATTAATTGGGTGGGGAGAAAAAATAACATTATAAATATTTTTTGGGGACATTGCTCTTGTTTGTGCTTTTTGTAAATTTTTAGAGCTTTTTATTTCTTCAAATATTTGAATGGCATCTGAGATGTTTAAAGAAGAAATCACTCTTTGGTGGAACAACTCACAGACATCAGAAATATGACAAGGGGCCCCAACCAGACACACACAAGTAAAAGTACAATATGTCCTTGTATGTGGTGCAATAGAAGTATAAAGAAGCAGAAAATGGAAACACTATTGTTAGTAGCTCAAAATAGGACTTCAGAACAGAATTTGAGTGAATGTCCTCAAACACTGATAGAAGTGGTGATCAGGCAGCTGGTCTAATCTACACGGAAACAATTACAGGAAAAATGTCAATGCAATCAACGCACAACAGAACATTTATTAAATTAGTAATTATGTATTTGTTAGCAGCCTTGTTTTAAATATATATTGACTGTATCATTTATTTCTGTCATAATGAATCATGGAAAGAAAAGTCATTGCGGGTCATGCAGAGTGGTGATGGAGCAGTGGATAAGACACATGCCTTAGGTGTGAGAGACCTGGGTTCAACTTCCCAGTGTGACACATCCACCAATGTGTCCCAACCCCTAGTTGCTCCAGAGGCATGAAACCGCTGACATATACAGCAACTGTAAGTCGCTTTGGCATCAACTAAACGACTAAATGTAATGTCATTACAAAGACATCACTTTGATCACATTTGTTTGTGGCTTTAATGTAACTGCAGTAATTTCGTCCATACAAGTTGATCAAGAAGCCTGACCAGGACTCTCTGTGTAAAAATGCATAAAAAGCATTTCAGCATTGTTCCTCTTAGCAGATATAGGGTGAGTGATGTTTACAGAAGTGACGTGTGTGTGTGTGTGTGTGTGTGTGTGTGTGTGTGTGTGTGTGTGTGTGTGTGTGTGTGTGTGTGTGTAGGAATGCATGCGTGTCAGAGGGTATGTGTATTAATAAATCTGTCTACCTGAGTGATGCATGCCCCGGTGAAGGCCACTATGACAGCCACTACGTTGACCGTGAGCTGAAACTGCAGGAACTTGGAGATGCTGTCGTAGACATTTCGTCCCCACATCACCGCCTTGACAATGCTGCTGAAGTTGTCATCAGTGAGGATGATGTCAGACGCCTCTTTCGCCACGTCTGTCCCCGCAATACCCTGACACAGGTTGAGACAGAGTGAGGAGGAGAAAGAGACTCATGATGTGATTCATGCAAGCGTTCAAGCGTCAAAATTATTTTGGAGTGCTACTGTCTCAATATCAAGTTGTCCCGCCTCCAAGTACTTCACACTTGGCGTGAGTAAGAGCTGTGGCCAAAGTCAAATGCACACTATAACAAAAAATGGTTTTATTCCAAATAAAATTCATATTATTATTACTATTATAATGCATTTTATTAAAATTACTCATGGGCACTAAGGGGTATACAATGAATATACTACTATGTAATTAATACAACACTAAGCTACTAAACATTAATGATGAATAATCTGTCTGGTTACCATGGCAAAGCCCACATCAGCCTTCTTCAAAGCTGGTCCATCATTGGTTCCATCGCCTGTTACTGCAACGACCTGCCTCTGCTCTAGGATGGTACTGTCGATGATGCCTGGACACAAATAGGAACGACGAAAGCTCTAAGTGTGTGTGTGTGTGTGAATGAATGTGTGCATGTGTTTGGGTTAATAAACCAAAGACTCACCTTTAACCAGTGTGTGTTTGTCGGTTGGCGAGGATCGAGCCAACACGCGGAGTTTGGGCCAGATTTTGTCAATACGTTCCTGTTCAATCTGTCAGTCAGAGGAAAAGAGTCTGTGATGATCACTAACACCATAGAGAACCTGCTAACTGTTCTCCTCTTTCACTAGATGTCACTGTTGATCCAGAGTGTTGGGCAGATTTAACTGTGCACAGGTGTGATGGAGGATAATGCATCAAAGACACACTGTGAAATTGGCTCTTATTTAGTCCTCTCTTGCAATCAGTGTAGCCACACCGCACTCTTACATAATGATAATTTACACGTGGCCTTTTAAAGTGTTAATTTAAATTCACACTCCATAGAAAAACACAGTCCCATGACTAATTAATATGTAAGAAGTTGTCTTCTTTACTGTCAGATCATTTTAATCCAGTACAGCAAAGGACGACTCATGTGGATACCAGGGGTGACCCTAAATAGTCGAAGATTCAATGCTTCGATAGGAGGAGCTTGATTCGACTGCCAGTCTCACCGTCGATTCTTCATAGAGCCGTTATGAAACGAGGAGGGGTGCTAAAATTCAGATTTTACATAGTATCAGCAAGGGTGACGAGGCTGAGTACAGAGCTGTGGTGGGGGACTTTGTCACATGGTGTGAGCAGAACCGTCTGCAGCTCAGTGTGACAAAGACTAAGGAGCTGGTTGACTATCTAAGGAGAGCCAGGGCACCAGTGACCCCTGTTTCCATCCAGGGAGTCGGTGTGGACACTGTGGAGGACTACAAATACCTGGGAGTGCATATGGACAATAAACTGGACTGGGCCAAGAACACTCAAGCCCTCTACAGGAAGGACCAGAGCCATCTCTTTTTTCCTGAGGAGGCCGAGGTCTTTCAACATCTGCTGGACGATGCTGAGGATATTTTATGAGTCTGTGGTGGCCAGTGCTATCCTGTTTGCTGTTGCATGATGGGGCAGCAGGTTAACAGGCTAACAGACTCAACAAACTTATCCGCAAGGCCAGTGACGCCGTGGGAGTGGAGCTGGACTCTGTTGGTGGATGGAGGATAGAGGATGCTGTCTAAGCTACATGTCATCTTGGACAATGTCTCCCACCCACTCCATGACGTGCTGCATGACACAGGAGCACTTTCAGTGCAAGACTCATCCCCCCAAAATGCACCACAGAGGGCGACAGGAAGTCATTCCTGCCTGTGGCCATCAAACTTTATAACTCCTCCCGCTAAGTGGCTGACACACAGCCCCTTAGTGAGTTATCATACTGGACATTATTATCTGTTTTGTGCAATATCATCTGTTTAATAATTAACGTGCAATATTCTCTGCTGCAATTCTGCTACCATTTATTCACTATTACTGTTCATTATATTACAATTCTTCAATAATAATGTAATTATTGTACATATCCACACTCCTTTATATTTTTCTTTATATTTTATATTTATACTCTTAAGCTATATATTTCTTTATCTACCTACTTATTTATATTCCTTATGCCTTGAAGTGCAATGTGCGGAACTGTGACATCAGAATTTCCCCTCGGGGATCAATAAAGTGTTTCTGATTCTGATATATCAACATATAATGCTGCAAATAAACATGTGAAAAGAGAGAAGCATTTAATAAATTATACAGTATATTATTAAAGTGTGTGAATAAATCCAAAATTGTAACCCTAATCTTAAGGTAGGAGGCGTCAAAGCGCATGTGTGGCGTAAATGAGTGTGTGGGGTAGAGGAGGGAGAGAGACTGAGCACCAGCAGCGCCTGTGATGTGCAGAGTTGTGCGTGAACTTAGCGGGGCGTTCGAATCATTTATCACCATTGATGAAGCACACAAAGAATTTTAAATGGTTTTTAAACTTTTACTTTGAATGCACCCACGAGGAACCGCGAGTTGCATACAATTCTTAGCGAACTGGCCGACTTGCTTAACTCTGCACAAGACCGGTGAATGGCAGGCAAGCAGAGCCTGAAAGAAAAGGTCCAACAATAAGGCTCAGTTTAGCTTTAAATGTACAATGTAAGTTACAGTGACTAATGAAGAGAGACTGCAGCTCTGAAGCTTCTCAAGATTAAAGTGGTGCTTTGTAAATCCTTAGTCAGAGACACCCGTAGTGGATTCACAAGAAAGCATTTTTAAAATGCACAAGTTTTCCCTGCATTAGACCCACTTGAGACTCCAACTCACCTCTCCTTTCTCGTTTCTGATTCGTCGGTTGAATTCCTTGCCATCTATACAGATAAAGTCATCTCCAGGGTGGATGATGCCACATTTAGCAGCAATGGCCCTGGCTGTGTTAATGTTATCACCTGTCACCATCCGCACTGTGATGCCTGCACGCTGACACTTACGAATGGCATCAGGCACCTTAAAGGGACACAAAAAAACACCAAGTGCTTTTAAAATACAGGTCATCATCACATATTACAAATCACACAAACTCAGGACAGTACAAGCTGAAGCTAGACACACACACACTCTCCACAGTACTGTACCTCAGGTCGCACAGGGTCCTCTATCCCGACCACCGTGATGCAGGTCAGCTCTGTCACTATTTCCGCCTCGTTTTCCCAGTCTGGTTCCGGATTACACGGCAGGTCACGGTATGCAATGCAGATGGTCCTCAACCCCTCACACGCCATTGGTTCAATCACCTATTAATCAATTATTATTATTACAACTACGGTGAGGAAGAGCTCCCCCCATCACGCCACATCCTGCTTAACTTCCTGCGTACAAAAATGTAATTTTCATTCCGGTCTGACATATAAAAACTGGATTAAATTGCTTGCATACAGTTTGAAGTTTATGTGTGACGACCCTTGAGAACCTTTGTGGGAATGCTTTCTGACACAGCTGTAGGGAAAAGACCCCCAGCCTGCTGCAGACAGCCGAGAGACGACAGTATGATGTAAAGAAGAGGTGACATGAAGCTGCCACAATGCAAACTGGAACAACTGAGCTGGAATAAAGTTGTGTAAGGAGGAGAGTTATTTTTCTCACGGCACAAGCTGTGTTCATCATGAGCCAAATTTAGGTCAGTCAGCCTGTCAGTCACTGAAACAATGCTCGCTCAGCATGCACAGGCTAATATACTGTATGTGGAACAAATACATGTGTTTTGCTGATAAATATTTTAGTTACAACTAGACTAATATAGCAAAGCAGTTTTATATATATAACAGATCTGGTGTGTTTCTAAGTCTGCCAATCCTGACGCCACAGTCTCTGCTCACATTCTGTTCAGTGATGTTTAGGGTGTTTAGTGTGATTGCAACTGTGGTTGCTTGTCTATAAAGTGTGAAAGATATTTTTGCGTGTGGATATTTAGGTATGAGCAGACTGAGTCAGCGAAGCAGTTGTCTTACAGAGCAGAGCGGTACAGTAGCTCTTTATCACAGTACTGTGGGTGAATGTGGTGGTAATCCTGACAGCTTCAGGATATAATAACTTCCTTTCACTACATTTACTCAACTACTGTACACTTTGGAGGTAGTTTGATATTTTGTAAGTTTAAGTTTATTCGCTTTCTTGCAGAAATGAGAAGAGCACTCCCACACCTAAATATAAAGCTAAAGCCAGGAGGAGCTTAGCTTAGCATGAAGACTGGAAGCAAGGGGAAACAGCTAGCCTGGCTCTGTACGAAATGACAATGTGGAAACACTGTGACACTATATGGACATTGTCTCCATAGTGATGACCCTACACAGAATTATCAGCTGACTTTCAGCTCATTGTTTATCTGTCCAGCTGCAGATTTCCTGTTCTGGAGCACTCAGCGCTCTCACAGAGTCATTTTCAGAGAAAAAAACTGTAAAAAGCCGCCGTACACAACCTGCTCAGCAGCAAACAGCAGACAGACGGTTAGCGACTGACTGATGAATAAAGAGGAGCATTTAACGGCTAAAGAGACAAAAAATTCCCTTAGGAGTTGGTGCAGATCCATCCAAATAGTGATTTCATAATGATATACTGAATAACGTATTCTACACATTGGAACTTTAAATCATCAAGTCTCACCTGTTTGACCATCTCATCTCTGTCACGTGGGCGGAAAGTGCGTGGTTCTCCATTGGTATCTTGAATGTAGGAACACCTGGAGAGAGAGCGAGGACAGAAAACAGTGACCAAGGGGAAAAAGACTCATGAGTTCAACATATTTTGTCTCTTACATTCAAATCTTTTAACCCAGTCCCTTCTGAACTACTATTGTCTCTGTGTACCCGAGACCACCTCCACCTCCCTTATCCTCCTCCGTCACTCACTTCTTCAGCAAGATCTCAGAGGCTCCTTTGCTGTAGAGGCGGAAAGAACCGTCAGGCAGCTTGATCACTGTACTCATGGATTTACGCACCGAGTTGAACGTGTACACCTGAGAGAGAGGGACATATGATTCAGGAAAATAAAATTCGAGGCAGACAAACGTGACTAGAAACCCAGCTCTGAGTGTGTTAGACGATGCACCGGAGGTTTTACACCTGCATCAATGTAATAAACAAGGTGTAGAGTTACTGTAAAGGCATGAGAATCAGCTACAGCCTTATCATTTGAAATGTGGATGTAGCTTATGTTCAACTAACTGTTTTTAAGAACATGGCTTCCATTCTTAGACATCCCAACGAAAGATAATGACTAAGTACATGTCATACAAAAACATTAAGCTCTGACACCTTTCTGTAGTGATACATGTACATTTCATTACTTGGCACAAAGTCGTAGTGTGGAAACGTTTTCACTTATCCAGTGAAATAACTGAACAAATAACCGGATTGATCTCGGCTTTGTCTTTGTGTTCTGGATTTTCTTTGGGAGGGTACAGAGAGCATTTATGACCATGTGAATGCTTTGTTTCTCTGCCGTTGTTGTGAAGTTCTGCAAGTGCCCTCTGTATTGCCTTGTAATAAATTGCTGATGGATATTTTGGCATGCTTCATCCTTGTTCACTATACAACACAATGAGTTAGACCCACTACTTCATCAAATGTGTATTCTACTGGGTCGGCGAGAGTGCTAAGCAAGCATTTGAGCTTCAAACTGTGATGTCAAATGCTCCCGAACAGGAAAGCATATTGGCAAAATATGAAGATTTGTGTTGTACAATTCTACTCTTGCCTTTTGTTTATTCATTTATACATTGATTTATTTCTGGATATACTGTATGCATGCAGGATGTATGTATATCACAGAAATATCAAATTATGTGTCTTAGAAACCTCAAGCCACCATGTCATGTGCATATGAAGCGACCCCACATGGGCCCTGAATCTAGCATATAACATATCATGGTGTAAAGCAATTGATAGTCCATTGACGATACTATCAGTAGGATAGGCTCAAATAAACTGTGATGGAGTCTTGTGTTAAAGCTGCAGGAGGTAACTTTTATGAAGCTATAAATAAACTTTAAATAAATTGTGAAGATGGATGTGGTGCATGGTTTCCTACCTTGTACAGACTCTCCTCAGGGACCTGCTCTCTAACGGGGGCGTAGTCCCGCTGTAGGTCTAATACAAATCCCAGCAGCCCACACTCGGTCTTGTTGCCCACCTGCTTAGCCAGACCCCCCTCCACATCAGGCGGCTGATAAAGAGTAAAATTGAAGCAGATTAGAGGGGGCCGTGAGAAAGTCGGAGAGAAAGACAAAGGAGACAAGAGGTGGACGAGGCAAGAGTGACATTAAAACGAAGGCACAAACACCAACTAACGTTAACTAAGGACTACTGAAGAGGTCTGCAAAAAAAGAGAATAAATGTAGAAAATGATTTTGTGCCAAACAATGGCATCTCTGTCTCTGTGCATGACTCACTAAGATCTTGGAGGTGTAGGCGCTGTTGATAGCGATAGCATTGACTAATAGCTCCAGTGTCCGGGGGTTGATCTGTCCAGGGTCCGGGACCACACGGTGGTGCACATCACCTGGGCAACAACAATCTAACTTTAATACATATCAATTACAATCTCTGTACAGTCAGCCAACATGCTATCTCCACCTGCTGTCTGTCGTAAATCAAGCAATAAAAACTAAACAATACTGTGGAAGGCAGATAAATGGACAAATGAACCAGTTACTGTTGCAAAGCCTCAATCAATGACCTGCATTAATCTGCACATTTGCAACACTTTCAGAAAGTACCGTCGGCACTCCACCTTCTAAATCTTCCTCTAGATGCTCAAAATAAAAAAAATATCACTACGTTATCCGACGTTTTAGCTTCTCCTCTCAAACCGCATTTTAATTTCTGAGTGATTCGCTGCTCTGCAGTGGAGAGAACAGGCAGTTTGAAACTGGATTTAGCGAGGAGAGTCAGCCTGTTGTATTACTGTAGAGCAGAGTGACACAGACCCCGTGTGTAAACAAGTCATCAAACCTCACGACTGACAAGAAGATCTGTACCGTGGTAATTACACATCAAATACAGCGACAGCTGAGGCCCTAAAATGCTTGGAAGACATGGAAATTAAAAACTGTCAAAAATTTGACTTAAAACTACACGGACGAAAATTAACAAAAATTTGCTCGGCTGGATCAGACTGTTTTGTTGTATCAGAATTTCTCTGAACTCTACTTAAAGTGACAAATCTTTGCACCGCTCTCCCAGTTTATAATATGGTGATTTTGATTTTTATTAATTATTTCTATAATTTTGTTTGGTTGAAAAATTAATCTGAAAACGTATAGTAGTTAATGTATGTCGCCTGGATTTTATGTTTTCATTTTGTGGATTTTGTGATCGATGGTGAATCAAAAGCAGCATGAAAGATCAATAGGTGCTGGTTGAATTGTATTTTATTATTATTTATGAGGTTTTGCTCTTTTACTCACCTATGAAACTCTGCACCACAGTCATGCGGTTGGTGGTGAGGGTGCCGGTCTTGTCGGAGCAGATGGCCGTGGCGTTGCCCATTGTCTCACACGCATCCAGGTGGCGCACAAGGTTGTTGTCCTTCATCATTTTCTACATATGAGATAGTGATGGAGAGCAGAGGGATGTGTGAGTGGGAGGATGGGAGTGAATGATGATGGATAGAGGGAAGGCAGAAGGACAGAGGCAGAGAGAAATGGATTGATGAAAGGGAGGAGGGAGGGAGGGAAAATTCAGTAACTGTTCACTTAAATTAAAATTTCAAGACATTTTTGAAGCAAACATTACAGTGAATACAACCTGATGGTTATTTGCACAATCTTTATGTCTTTAGCTTAATATACAGACTGGAAACAGGGGGAACAGATAGCATTGCTCTGTCCAAAAGTGACAAAATTCACTTCACTGATTAACACCTTATATTTTCAAATTTTCCAATGTATACAATATCCAAATGGACTTCCTGGAGTCTCCACTGGTTACTTGGCAATCTCACAGTGATGAGAAGGAAGTCGGGCAGCCGGGCCAAGAAAATAACCCACCTCAAAACCACGAATTGAAGATTCAAGTTTTTCTACAGATTAAACAAAGCGTTCATTTCTGAGTTTTAAACCTGCTGGTGTGTGAATTTAGTTACCTTTGGAAAGAGCCAGACAAGCTGTTTCCCCCTGTTTCAAGTCTTCCTGCTAAGCTAAGGTAACAGGCTTCCAGGTTTTAGCTGCATCCTGAATGGACAGACATGAGAGTGGAAGCAATCTTCTCATCTAACTCTTGGCAAGAAAACAAACAAGTGCATTTGCCAAAATATTTCAAACTATCGCTTCAATTTCAGGATTGGGATTTTGAAGATGAGGGGAAAATGCCCCCCACCATCCCCAGTGGAAATGACACCACTGACTGGAATATACTTTCAACAGACTGATAGTTCGCCACTCACATATCCGCCGGATCTGCTTTTAAACATCTATATTAGCCAAATCGTTTTATTACACCTCTCCTTCATCAGGTTTGTCCAATGTGGTCTCTGTGCACACTGTCACATTAATTAAAGAGCCAACAGCTCATTAAACTGTACGGGTGGATGTACCTTGACGGAGTAAGCCAGAGAGATGGTGACGGCGAGAGGTAAGCCCTCTGGGACAGCCACTACCAGCACAGTGACTCCAATGATGAAGAACTTGACAAAGTACTGGACGTAGATCGGAGTGCACTCTGTCAACCACGTGCGACCTGCAACACACACCGCACTACATCTTAAGGCCAAACAAACAGTCCACTCTTAATAGTGAGTCATGCTCAGCAGAGTGTAACTCAATGGGAGTGCCAGGAAGTGAAAGGGGTGCATTCTGAGAGAGTTGGGAAGTTGTATACACACAGACCTTCAACGACAAACGTGTTGATGACAAAGTACAGCACCAGAATGATGACAGTGATGGCTGACATCACCAAACCTGCGGGGAGATTAAAGAAGGGACAGTTCGTCAGCGTGTCACTCGCTCAGTCTGACTTCATTCAATACCTCTGCTTTAATTTTAGGGCTGACTTAATGCATCCAAGTGAATGAAGACGGTGCTTCATTATTCACTTCACTCCTGTACCTGTGTGATCACTTGAGAATAATCATCTTTTGCACGTCTGTCTGGTATTGAGCGTTAAAAGAAACTATGACTCTTCGCACCTTACGTGCAAAGCTTCACACAACTCCCACAATTAATTTCTCGTATTGAGAAAGATCTTCGCTGTACGTCATTGCCACAAAAGCTCTGTGGGACTGACAGCTACAGAATCTACTCCATGTGTTCATTTTAGTGTAAAAAGTTGCTAAGTGAGACCAGATTAGGTATGACAGTTCTTTACCCGCTTTGCCAATCTGGACAGCCAGTTTGGTGAGCTTGCCCTGCAACACACTCTTCTCTTTCTTGGGAACGCTGGTCTTCTTCTTCTCTCTGTCCTCTACCTCCCCTCCCTCTGCACTCTTCAGGGGCTGCATCTCCATGGCAACACCCCCGTCCTGCTTCTTGGCTGAAACACGCACACACGCACACACACACACACACACACAAAATGCCAGATACACTCTCTTAAGCACTGCGCTTGCAGATGACGTAAGCTCATCCCACATCCAAATCAAGCTTTGCAAACACATGCACACGTGTCATGAGCTTTTACCTTTGTTCTGATTGTTCTCCACAGCTCCATCCGGTTGTTTTCCTGTGAGTTTGACAGAGGCGCATACAAAGATAAGGGAACAGAAAGACAGACAGTACTACGATTAAGCAGTGTTCGTGTGTGTGCATATTCATAGTCACCCAGAGTTCATATTTCTGATCTTAGGACAGCCAAAGACACACTTCCAGAAACAGAAAACCACAAAGAAACAATACTTAAGGGAAGAGTAATAAAGGTACACATAGCCAGACACCAGGTAGGGAGACTGAGAGACATTTTATATGTTTAAGTCCATCATAAGTCACTTTCACTGCACCGTGTAATGGGGTCCATTCATTGGCTGAGGAAAGGAGCGGGGCAAGGCAGACAAGTTTATGCTCACATACCATTGGTGACTGTGCTGTAACTGGCATCTGCAGAGATGAGCAACTGAGTACTGTCCTCTGTTTGGGGAATGTGTGAGGAAGGAAGGTTTTGAGAGGATTTGGCAAAAAGGGGAAAACAAAAGAGAGCAAAAAGGGAAGAATAAAAAACTCAAGTAGTAAATGTGCTTGCACGCACGACTGTCCTAGTAGAATGTTTGTAGATGTAGAATGAAAAAAAAGAGAGAATATAATCTCAAAATGAGAGACAGATCAAAGAGAAAAGCAAACAGCCTCACAGCAAACTCACATTACATGAGGAAAAACTAACAAGTTATGGCATTTGTAGAAGTCTTATGAATAATGTATTAGCTCCAGTAAATGACTGAACGATCCAGCCCACAGATGCTGCCGCAATATATAGCGCGCAACGGAGAGTTTGCAAACAGAATGAGGACAACAAGTGATAAAGAGTATTTTTTCATTTAAAAAAAGCATCACTAGCTAATTTGTTGCTTTTCATTTCTGCATTCCAGGATGGCTTTTCAAGATGCCAACACTACTACGCACATTCCCATGCAGAAGTGAGGACTGCAGTGGTAGAGGCACGGATGAGTGCACTGGTAATGATATTAACCTTAAGTGCTTCTGAAAGTATGTGTAGCCTCTGTTGTTGTCTGCAGCTCTGCTCTGGCTGCAGGGCCCTTCCAAAACAAATTTCAGCATAGACTAATGCTTCATGAGTTGACCAACCAACGCTCTTCCCTGAATCTCCCCGGCTCCCTCGCTCTCCCCTGCTCTTTCAATAATTGATTCAATCTGCAGCCTCTCTCTCTCAGATTATGGTTGGGTGGGAGGAACACGGGAGAGCAAAGGCAAAGATGGGAAAGTGAAAGAGGAGCACAGGAGTGGGGTAAACAAGAGACCAAGTGAGAGAAATAGAGAATGGTGGGTAGGCAGAGAGAGGGGGCATGAGAACGTGAGCCAGTGAGAGAGAGAAAGAGGGAGAAGAGAGAGGGATGGAGAGGATGTGGGCTAAATAATCGATGAGGTTAAACTGGTGTGTTTCCTGTTGAGGCTCTTATCTGAAATCAGTTAGGCACACGACTAACTCTACACACTCACACTCACATACACTGCTGATCCATCCATGCTGCTGAAGTGTCAGCATGGATGGATTATAAAAAAAATGGGCCCCTGGGTCATTTTATGTCTATGTGTTTGTTTTGTGTCACTGTGGTCATTTTCAATCACTTTGCAATCATTTTATATCTCTTTATGGTCGGTTTGAGTCTATTTGTGGTAACTTTGTTTCTTTTTGTTTAATTATGAGTGACTTTGCAACAAGTCACAAGTGACCCCATTGGCCCATTCAGTAATTTATCCGTGTGTGAGTTGTGATAGCGTCTTTTTACTTCCTTTACTAGTTTGCTTATTTCAATAAGAAAACAATTTGGGCTTCTAATGTATGACCAAATATTACATTTGTTGCTATACAACCTGCTATGTGAGCAGGGAAAACTACTAAAAAGCTGCAGTATATCTTCAACAAAAATATCTCTCTTTACAGTCCAAAACACAATCCTGTAAATTCAGTGTCTCTCCCACTGGATCCTCTAGTTCACTTACCTTTCTTCTCCTTTGCGTCTTCCTCCATGTCTCCAGCACCCAGCAGGGTGAAGATGATGCCCGTCTGCGAGTTGACACCCACAGCTGTCACCAGCATCCTGCCAGAGCCCTCCATCACATGGGTACCTCAATGTCCAAATAGAGTGCTTGTTTAGATACAATTAGCAGCAGACCCCAAGTGGTCATAGGTTTTAGCCAACAAATTGTGTTCTTTCATGTATTTAAAGAATTTTATTTATTTATTTAATTCTATATTTCTGTGTTTGACTGGTTGATGTTCTCTACATCAAATGGTGCTCAGCATATATGGGTTTCCAACTACAGACAATCAAGACAATCACATGACAAAGACACAAAGAGACCATTTCTAAAGGTCCAATTTACATGACAAACATTTTTTGTTTTGAAGGATACAGAGCACTACTTAACCAGCATGCATTATTCATTAATAATTAATATGAACTCCTATGGCATTAAGCATTGTCTTTAACAGTTGTCTTAAAACATTCACTATGCATAATATTTGTAGATCGTGACCATTTATCCTAATAACACTATGGACTGACATACGCATATATTTCATCACAAAAATGTGACTATACCATGATAAGCATATTTTGTCCTCCAAGGAGTACCAGGGTAGCAAAAATCAAAGATGTGATAGCAAACCTGAGAGCAACATGGGGTCCTTATCCACAGACTTGCGTACGTGGTCAGACTCTCCTGTAAGAGAGCTCTCGTCTATCTTCAGGTCGTTGCCTTGGACCAAGACACCATCAGCCGGCAGAAGGTCCCCTGAACACAGACGTGCATAGAGACGTTGTGGTTCATGTCAGTGCAAGGGTGCCTAACAGGGACATTTATGTATCAGTATCTCTTTAGTTACACAAATTACTATATGTTACAGAGATAAGCAGCACAGGAATAGTCGACATCGTGGGAAAAATCTTATGCAAGACTGAGAGCAGAAATTAAAAAAAAAAACTACCAATTATTAAAGGACATGTAGTACGAATGCTTTGACAGTTCTTAGTCAATGGTGAAAAGAGAACTGAGATGAAAAGGGTTTCATAAACACTCTGAATTCACTTCAAGAAATTATATTCAGATTGGCAGAGTTTCTGTCCCAGACATTTTATTGAAATACTTTAAATATTACTTGTGATTATCAGTATTAACAGTTAGTAGTTTCTTTCACTGCTTGTCAGTTTTGCTTCTCTTGTGATGAGCGTTTCTCATTTTTTAGCTACTCTATAGCGTGTACAATTAATCACTCAACCTGAAATACTAATTGATTAATTGATAATGAAAATATTTGTATGTTGCTGCTCTTTTATACATAAGCATATCTGTTGGTCTCCATACCATATTTGACCTGGGCCATGTCCCCCACCACCATGTCAGACACGGGGATCTGGATGACATTTCCTTTCCGCACGACAGTGAACTTCTGTTCTTGTTCGATCCGACTCTGTAGACCCCGGAACTGCTTCTCTTTGGACCAGTCGTTAAACGCCGTCACCAGGACGACACACACCACAGACAGCAGTATGGCCGCACCCTCAATCCAGCCGGTGTCGCCCTCACCTTCATCCTCTCCGCCCACCGCCACGTTCCCACATGCTGGGAGAGGGGAATGGAGGGGCGGTTAGTTAGATAAGTACACAGCTGTTGACATGATATCACAGCTGAGACAAATAGTATTTAACCTGTCTGGGGCACCAGCTGGTTGGTGGTAGGGCTAGTTTGGGTGAGGTTCATTTTCTATGCTACTAGTTATCATCCTTTTAACCTTGAAATAGAGATGATCAGATCATTACATTATGATGATCTGTTTTATCCAGGATTCTCACATATTTTACAATTCTCTCACACTGTCCTCCCGTTGAAATATTTTCCTGTAAATCTGCAGTATTTTTTACTATTCTAAAAATAAAAAAGGCCCCTGGGCGTATTTGATATGTTTGCTACATTCTTCTCCGGTATTGAAGGAGGCAGTATGTTGCTGTAACATCTAGTGACGGGAAGTCATTCACTCAAGCGGCACCCGGCAATAAAACAAGGAAAAAGGAGAAGAGTGGTCGAATAGGAACAGCAGCCTGGGGATTGGATGAACGTGCCGGCCAAATAGGCTAAAGTATTGTGCAAGTATCTCACCAAATGGGAGGAATTTCTCTCACTCACCCTACCGCTACCATCCATTTTCGTGATCACTCTCTTCCACCAGTTGTCTCACTTAACCACTAACCTCTGAAAACCACAAGTGAAGCATAATGCGTACATGATGCATATCCTCATTCGAGTATCTAATACATAAACAAACGTGTAAGAGCTGAATTTATATCCCCTGTAGTGTTTTCACACTACACATTTAAATAATGCAGGGATGTAAACAGCATTTCACTTTCAACCAGGTCTCACATTCAGACCACGTAAATGTAGTCACTTACTTAATGTAGGAATTAGTTGACCCAATCACTGTTGCATTGCTATTTTAAATGAAGTGGTCGCGTAGTGGTGATTTAAGGATTCACTGTGTGCACCTTTGTCTAAATGTAAGCGTTAAGTGGACAGTGGTATGAGGCTAAAAATTCCCTTATTTTCAAATCCCCATGTTGACAGGTGTGCTTTGAGGTGTGCTACAGGAAAACTTCAAAGGGAGATTGCAGATATTTGATGTGTAACTCCACTTTCACACTTTATTTACCCATGAAACTATATCTTTAAAGAGACTATGTAACTTTAAAAAGAAGCAATAACACTTTCTCCCTCTTACAAATGAAACGTTTAATCCAGAGGCAATAAAGCACGCTGTTGCTCAATTCGGTACGCTCACAGGTTTTCTAGCTACGCTCGGTCTGATATGACACTGGCTATAATGTATGCTAATGTCAGCAAACTTCATAAAGATAAAACTCAAATCAATAATTTATTTTGGCTTCATAATTTGTGCTACTGTTTTGGTCATTTTACACTTTGTGACTCTTTACTTGTGCTACTATTTACACATTTACCATTAACCAAATATTAAATTAAAAGTTCATTAGTGGGTTTTGCTGCTACAGCCTTACTTAGTCTGGTATGAGAACTTATGGAGGTTAGCTAACTTTAATAGATATTGCTCTGTAACTGGCATTACAGAGTCACTTTGCTAATTGTTAGTCGAGTGTAAAAGTTATTTCTTGGAAATGGTATTTTGAACAAACTATCTTAACTCAAGGTCCCCTCTGAACAGCAGCTTGTAGTCTTTATCAGCGGACTGGATTTAGATGCATTCTGCTCCTCTTTGTCTCGACTTGCGCCACAGATCACACTTTAAAATTAACCTTCAACACATAAAAGCAAATTGTAGCCACACAGTTTCTGTGACCTCTCCCTTTTCTTTTGCTTTCACCTTTCTCTTTAAAAAGCCAAAACTGTTTTTCAACCTCCTAAATGCCTTCCTTTCTTCTCTTCCTAAAACATTTCATGTTCCTGCTGTCCTCTTTAACCAGGATACTGGGCTATACCATGTGCTCATCATGATTTGTTTCCTTCCTCCTCTATGTCTCTCCCCTATTTCTCTCCATCTATCATCTTAACTTTTTTTTCCACACAAAAACCTCACCCCTAAAACATTAGGTCTTACTGCATGCCTTCCTCTGACCATACACCATCCGCCCCTCTCCACCTGCCCCTCTCCTTACATTCAGCGTCCCCTCCTGGAGGCTGGTAGAAAGAGAGGCCGAGGGAGATGATGGCGGCGGCCTCCAAGATGATGAGAGTGACGTCCTGTAAGGCCTCCCACACAAGCTCCAGGAAAGTCTTGGCCTTCTTCGGGGGGATAAAGTTGTGGCCAAACGATTGGTACCGACGCTCCATGTCTGCCGGGTCTCCGCTGAGACCTGAGAGATGGTGGAGACGGAGGAAGAGACAAAGAGATAGACATAGGGAGACAAAACCAAGGGGTGAAAATAAGCAAGGCTGAGATCTCTTCTCTAAAAAGATTCAAATCACTTCAAAATTCACATGGCAGGAATGATGAAAAGTAAACACGTCTGCACACACACACACAGACACAATCAGTCACTTTCAGGCTGTTTTAAATGAAGTGTTATTAATTTCAGTCAGTTCATTCATTTCAAATCCAGGCTCACATTAATTCATAGAAGGGTAGATTAAATTCCATATAGCACTATTTAGTAGGTATAGTTTATCTCTAGGACACACAAAGCCAGTAGAAACTCACACTACAAAACAGATGCAAAATCAATACAAAGAATCATTCTCAAAAAAGCCAAAACCTACTAGACAAACTTTCTCTACCTAGTAAAACAGTTCAAAACACAGTAGAATCTGTGAATTTTGGCTCTGAGTTTATTTTACTCATCTCCAGCCTCCCTGCAACATCCCCATCCTCACCCTCCTCTCAGTTGATTGATTCAGTTTCCATGGTGACCAGGATATCGGGTCCAGGGCTTCCTGTCTCTGACAGGTTTTTGCCCAGCAACAGGTGATGTCATTCCTCCAGCATGCTAGGTTTGGAGCAGAGCTTTTATTTATTTTATTTTATTTTTTTCTGATTAGCCGTAGGGGAGGGGGAAAGAAAATTTGTATGCTGTGGTTGGCCGAGAACGGTGACTATCTTTGCGTCCGCTTGCCTGTGTGTGTGTGTGTGTGTGTGTGTGTGTGTGTGTGTGTGTGTGCGTGTGTGTGTGTGTTTGCACGGAGACATCCTGGTCCAATGTGCTTGCTGCAGGGAGTCGTATGTTGCTCCCAGCGATGCCGAAGAGTTGTGTAGCAATATGACGCTCAACAGGGTTCAGGCCAAGGCAGGAAGAGACAGAAACAGAGAGAAGGGAAACAGGTGACCTTATGCTGAGTAATCGTAGCGAGCTGTATACTCCTTCCATTAGTCCATCCCTCCCTCTCTCCCTCCCTTTCTCAGCTATCCCTCCTTTCTTCCCTTCCTCCTCATCCTCTTCCACAGCCTCTCTCGTTGGCTCTCCTCCTCCTCCTCCTCTCTTTTTCTCCCTCTCTCAATCTCCCCTTGATGTGTCCTTGACAATGCGGCAAGCTGTTCTAGCTTCCCCCCCATCACCACACACACACACACACACACACACACACACACACTCTTCCTCTCACTCCCTCTTTCTCATCGTTTCTCGTCCTCCTCTTTTCTGTCTATTCAATGTGGATATAATGGTCTCATACTGCAGTGCTGTGGTATCCATATCTGTGTTTGTGTGTGTGAGACAGAGAGAGAAAGATCCTATTCTGTATTGGTTTAACCCCCACTCTGCTCTGTGTATCACATTACAGATGATGCTTAGCATCATAATGTATACGCCTGTGGTACATCTACCCCAGTGTGTGTGTCATACATATTTGTGTAGTATGTACTTCTGATGGCACGAGTATTTCTCAAGTGTATACATTTCCCAAGTATCTATCTGAACTGCCAATTCATGTTCCTCCTCTGTGATTAGTTGTACTGTAATCATAATAAGCAGAGGCAGCAGCTTTTGTTGTACTGTCAAACGCCTCAGATCTGGAGCACAAAATCTCTTGAGCTGTGAGATCGGAACAATCAGCCACAAGTTTGAGCAGTTCGAGCAATGACGTTGGATTTCCATAAGGTGGGAAACATCTTTCTGCTTCCGTGTTTGCACTTTGGCTGGTTTGTCACAGCAGATGACAGCATATGTAATTTCTGAAAGTCAGCGCAGCTCACTCCAAATGTGTGGAGGGCAGAGTTTGTGTGTGTTGTTTGCCAACTGTGCTTTGTAGGGACAACTGCAGATACATGACACGTGTGTGTGTGTGTGTGTGTTTGTGGCTGTGTGCGCTGGATTTGTTGGGACCTGCTGCACTGATTCCTGACCAGCTCACAGTATCAAATTAGCAACACTCAACACAGACTTACTGCAACTCAACACCCACCAACTCTCTCACTTTTTCTCTCTCTCTCTCTCTCTCTCTCTATCTCTCACACACACACACACACTCTTTCTCTTCCATTCACCCCTCTCTGTTCCTCACCCTCTTCATCTCACATCTCTCAGTCTCAGTCTTTCTCTCTCTATTGCCGAATTTCCCTGCCAACTTCTCTCTGCTGTTGTGTTGCTAGGTTACAAAGTAGTTGAAGGAGTGGGCGTAGTGTGGTACCACACCCCTGCATAAACACACACGCATGTGCACACCCTATAGACACAGACGATCCTACCCTCAGTCGTCAATACAAATCTCTGATTGGCATCCTCGAATGTAAACTTCTTCTTCTCTCACATGCAAAAACAACAAGAGTGTGTGTTTAAGATTGGAAGTGAAAGGTAACAATAAAGCTACAGCATTAGTCCAGAAACAATGTGCGTGTCTTTGTGTGTGTGTTAAATAATCAGCAATAAGAATAATCATTAGTTGCAGCCGTAATGTGATTAAGTGAAAGAATGATGAAAACAGTTGCAGTCCTTTGCATGAACCCACAATTACAGACACAGTGTCTGCAATCATTACAGGTGTGCTGAGATTCGAGTCAATCCTTGCACACTTTTACTCCATTCATCCATTTGTTAATTTACTCTATCCGCTTTCCATCCATTCATCCACTATAATCCCGTCATCCATCATTAATCAATTCACCCACCTGTGTTCTCCACCAAAAAACTGCTTTCCACAGCCAGGGTTACTCTCCACATGAGTAAAATGTGCTTTCATTTCATTCTGCATCCTTCTGTCTGAGGTGGTGTTGCACTGCTGTGAAATTGCTGCATTTTTTAAATAATGCACGAGTAAAATAGAATGAGCGCCGTCTTGGTCAGGTTTTGTGATCAAAACAGTTTGTTAGTGAGTTAAAATTTGTCGAATTATTGGTGCCCTTGTGTAATCTGTTTTATTCTTTTGATGATTTGGACACGCAGCAACATCATCCATGCAGAGGTGTTTGTGTGTGACTCCACAATGTCATCCTTCATTCAACTCCTCTCAATTCATCTCCCTGCTAATCCATCTCCATTCATCCTTTACAAATCCATCCATCCAGCAAGCTAGTAATCTGTTCACCCATTCATGTATCTACTCATCCACCCAACCATTCCTCCATACGTCTATTTATACAACTTTGCTGTCAACCATTCATCTACCTAGCCACCTACTGCTCCATTATTATTGATTTTTACAAATTCAACCATCCCTACGCTTTCTCACCATCAGTGGTGCTGGACTGTAGTCTTTGGCAGAGCCCCTCTGTGTCTCCGTAGCTGTCCTGGATCTTCTGCAGGGCGTCGGCCCCTCGGAGCTCCATCAGCTCCCTGAGCTCCTCCACCGTGACCCCGAAGTCCCCCCCTGCATGGTTCCCATCTGCCCTTCCTCCTCCTCCGCTCCCGGCTCGAGTCCCTTTGGGATAAAACTCCACAGCACTGTTTGCCATTTCACCCATTGTGGCTGTTGTTGACATGTCAGTTAGGTTTGTTGTCTGTTTTGGTCCTCCTTTGTCTCCGTAGTCTGTCCTCAACTCAGTTCCCCTTTCGTTTGGTTGGTGGAGGGTTGATCATGTGCTCAACAGTCAGGATATCGGTTCTGTCCGGATTTCTTACTAAAAAATGTGCTAATACGTTGATACACTTAAAACCTTTTAAAAATGTATTTTAGGGGCATCAAAGGGACGTTTGTTGTTTGTTTGTTTCTCCTCACTATCTCGGCCTAGCCTCCCACTGCTCCTTTAATTCTCCATAACAGGAGGAGGAGGTTGAGGGGGATCAAGGACAGCGAGCAGGGGCACTTCAGAAGCGTGATGTCTGAATGAATCCAGCTTTCTTTTCCTTCGTCTCCTCTGCGACTCCGCTCTTTCCTCGTTTCTGTCCCCCTCCCTCCAGGGTCACGGCCAGTCCATGGACAGACGGACGGATGGACGGACGGGCTCACGGACGTACAGACGTGGATGGAGGGATGATGGACGGATGGAGAGAGGGGCGAGCGGGGCAAAGGCAGCTGATAAATCAGAGACAGGAAGTGGATCCAGTTCAGAGGTAGCTATTGCTGCACCACCAGGACCTGAGAGAGAGCAAGGAAGAGATAAAACATTACCACTCTGTTCTATTGATCTCCCTCACCGTCATTACATCAAAACATTTCTGAGGCAGAGACGAGGCGTGCTGAGACTGGACTCAGTTGTGAAACTTGTACGTTTGATGCACCATAATTGATCTAAATAAATACACAAGTATGACTTCATGTGTACAGTCATGTTTAAAATGGGTACAAATTTAATCTATCAAAGTAAGATCACTACTGCTATAATCACAGCTCGAAAGCAAATTTAAACTTCTGCTTTTCCACACATTTAGCTATGTAAAGACCTTTGTCTCACTTCATGCAATGTT
Source organism: Lepomis macrochirus (assembly GCA_024633595.2). Lineage (NCBI taxonomy): Eukaryota > Metazoa > Chordata > Actinopteri > Centrarchiformes > Centrarchidae > Lepomis > Lepomis macrochirus. The sequence continues at coordinate 7,835,315 of JALXJV020000014.1, read as the reverse complement.
TAAACCAGCGTTTATTGATTTCTTGACCCCTGACCCCTAACCCTCTAACCCGTTACCCAAGCTGTAAACACAACACTGACATATCAATACTTCATAAAGTGGATATGACTAATCTGTTAGCAAACAGTGTCTTATATACAAATCCAGTTGACATTAACAAACTTAGTCTGTCTGCTGGTTAGTGCTGGTAGGCAGCGTACAACAGCTGCCTACTGCGTCTGGAAACAACACTGAGCAGTGGGACTGAACCAAAACAACAAAGTTGCAGGCTGTGAAACTAAAACAATGGATTAAAAGATGCTAAAATGCTCCAAAGAGGTCAAATGAGCTGCAGAGTCTCTGTGGGTCCATTATTATGAGGTGCACCTTTCCCATCGTCATTTCATCCATTGTTCATCTAAAAACACTAATTATAGCAGCTTTAAATATTCTCACAGAAGGGGGGAAAACGGACACAGCATTACACTTAAAGTGCACACAACGTCTTAGGCTGAGGTTTCCCCACCAAAACTGTTTTCAAAGAGCTCCAAATGTTCAGAAGGAAAAAAAATAACGTAACATTTTTCATCTGACATTATTTGTACTGGATATTGTCACATCACCACCACCTGAGTAAACTGTTCAAGGATGGCTTCATTCTATACTGTTCAATTGCTTTCAAGAAACACCGTGAAAAGACCATCACAGATACTTTCTGACTTCTCTGCTCTGTCTGTGGCTCTCAGCTCCAGAACACCTCATAAGTATATAGTTTTATTTTTAAAAAGGCTCAGGCATTTCCTTAAACAGCTGCTCACTGTAGTTCTAATCAACCGTTACTCAAACAGGAGCAAATAGTGTATTTGTTCGGGACTATTTTCAGCAGCGGATGAATCCAAATTTGGTGCTCTGGTGAGTATTTGTGGCAGCTAGACGGTGTATTTGGCACCGAGTCAGAATAAACTACAGTGTGTGTTCACGGTGATGAAGGAACATGTCACCCAGTGCAGCAGTGAGGCTCATTGGTGTGTTTTTAATAGATTTTGGACAACAATGGAGCCCTATGGCACAATTTATGATGTCTGGTTAACCCAGATAATGTTACTTCAAACCAGGTACGTCCACTTTGACACAAACCACGCCACGCCTGGACACATCCAGACGCCTCGGATGTGCGATTAATTCACATTCCATTTGTTCAGTCTAATAAAGGGCTTGTGAGACCTGAAAGTGGGACATTTACTGAAGTGAGCTGCTCTTGTTGAATCCACTGAAAGACAATTTTTATAATCACTAAATTAACATTTCAACCCACCTCTGGAACTGATTTAATTAAAATAAATCTGACACCAATAGCGTTCAGTGCCGCCTAGTAGAACGGCAACCTGCTTTCCCTCAGCCACAGCGACTGAGACGAAGCCTCATCCCACGTGAGCAATTAACGCCGCCTGTAACTAAATATTCTCAGCATCACACATGACACAACATACTCTGATTTCCCTATCAGGCCATTTTACATACAGATGAGCATAAAAAAACAGTAGTTTCTCATCATTAATTCCTCTTCTCCTCTTTGTTCTCCCTCTGCACCCTCTTGCATCTTCTCCCCCCTTTTTTCTCCTCTCTGCCCTGCCATGCCTCTATCCTGACTGAGAGTGTTAGTTTATGACTGAGTCACCCTGCTCTGCCTTTGAAGCTTCCTCTCGCTCTACATCTTTTCTTATTTGCCTGCTCTCCTGTCTCTCCATTTGTATCTATCTCTCTACTCTATCTATATGAATTCACCTTCCTCTTTTCGCCCTCTCCTGACACCCTCATTTTGTCGCTCTCGCTGTCTATCTGCTTCCTGCTACTGCAATCATTTATTTACTCAGCCAGTCGCACATTTTCTTCTCTTACTCACTGATTCTGTCTGATTTTATAACGCTCACGCCAGAAAAAGCTCTTCTGTTCAGCCTCCCAACGAGGCTACTGCGACTAACTCTGACGGTGTCTGTCTGCTTGTCTCAGAGCTTTGATATGTGCATTGTATGCGTGTGCACATGTGAGCCCGCGTTACACAGACTTTGTTACTCAGTTTGTTACGCATTCCTAACTCTTACATACAAACAGACACACACATAAAGATACTGTCCACTTTAGCCACAGGATGCAAGAATCACAGATGTGCAGTTAAACAAAGACACTAACACTCCTGCCCAGAGACATCACTTATATGATCTCTGCCGTGACACACGCACAAATGTGTCATACACTACAGTGCTTTCTAAAAGAAAGTAAGAGAGAGAAGGAGAGCGAGAGAGAGAGGCAGCTGTCCTGGCTGAAAATGTGTTTGAACATGAAAAGAGTCAGACAAAAGGTCACCACAATCCTCAGCAGCCTGCCTATTTATCCTGAATGCTAGCCCTGCTTCTCCGCACACCATCCCTCAGAGGATTGGCGCGATTTGATTGTTTTTTTTTAATTTCTTCTTCAAGAGAAAGTGGCAAGTCTTCTCCCTCGGGTATTTTCTCTTTATCGCGGCAGAAGAAGGTTGAGAAGGGTACAGAGTGGGGAAGACACAGGAGAGAAGGTCCTCACGGGATTTGATTCTAGGCCAGCGGGGCTTCGTATGCCTTATGACTGCGTGTGTGTGTGTGTGTGTATACGTTGGATGGGGCAACCCAGACTATGCGCACACACTTGAGTACATTTGACTAAACACGTATGTGTGCACTCATGTGTTTCTGACTGACTGTGCTCACACTCCTGTTGTGTGTGCATGTGTGTGAACTTGTTAGTATTTCGTCTCCCCGCCTTCACTGCTACACTGCCTAGCCTGCCTTCCACCTGTGCACCTGCAGTCCTACTTTCTGACAGGCATCTGAAGGGTCACCTCTGGCAGGGCCCTTATATCTGGGCTGCTGCCTGCCGTCACTGGCTCGGTGCCAGTCACACAATTCTGTAAAGCCCAGCGGGAATAGCACACTTTGAATTCGACACAGTCAGTGGCTGGAGCCATTAAAGGTGGGCCGCCAAGGTATCTGCATTACTGTAGAGCACATTAAAGGAACTGGATGATGCTGACGATGACGAGGAGGATGATGGTGATGGTTTGGGGAGGGAGGGGGGGGGGGCATGTGTGTTTTTGGGAAGAAAGAAAGGTGGTTAAGACTGGTAAAGACTGACCCCTCTGAGGTGTATCCAGCTCTCTTGCATCTCACACACATGCACAGACACACTCATGTCTCATGTCCCTCCCACATGAGACACTATCCACCTCCACCCAAAGCTACACGCACACACTTAATTCTTGCAATTTCCAGCAACATTGTGAATTCTGTGCAGGAATGGCTCCACGCAACAGGGTTTCCCACGCAAAACGACCTTTCCTGGTCACCTTCAGAAGCTCCCTCTGCTCATCCTCATCCTCAACACATAAGGCAACAGGAGGAGGTCCTGATTAAAGCTGAGAAACTCCACTGTAGGCCTACTAAATAAGAAGGAGAGTGCAGCCTATGGTGCGCCACTACCCTATGTCCCTCCGCAAGGTTACCGGCCCGGCCACCGCCGGCCTGCTCTGCCCAACTCACACCCACCCTACGCCGGCTGACTTGTGAAGGTCCCTCCAGCCAGAGATCATTAGCAGATCAAACCCACACCCCCGCAGCTCAGCGCTGCAGGTGCGACGCGCCGTAACCGAGACACACACCGCAATTGATATCCAGTAGCCAATAGCTTGGTACATAACGCCCGGCAAAACCAGGAGGCAAGCGGCAGCCCTCCACCATCTGACACAGGAGGAACGGATGGATGGATGTGTATCATTAGCTCTATACCACACGCGCTCACAAACAGATTCAAGCGTCCACGCGCGCACGCACACACACATACTCCCTCATAATGTCATAGCGCTGTTTGCCAGGGTATTATAGTAGTCTATGTCCTACTGTATGGGCTTTTATCACGGCTGTGTAAGGCCTGTGAAGAGAGATGCCACATTAGGCCCCGTTTCATATTCTGCAAGTCTGAAAACCTCCCGACAAGCTACTAACGAACCACAGCGCGAGCAACACATCTTCCCTAATAAAAACTGCGCTCGAGCGCCCGGGGTAAATAACAGTCACGCACGCGTGCACGCACGGACTCACCGACTCACCGTGCAGGCCGAGCTCAAGGACATCAGCATCAGCGCGCGGGCGGGGAGGCAGAATCCCCGTTAATCTGCGTGTGCGTGGAGCGGAGAATGTCCCAAACCGGATGAGAGGAGACAGGGGGGGACCGGGGCTGCGGCAGCTCCGGTTGCCTGGAGTCCGAAGGAGTGAAGGGATGAAAGACGACGACGGTGCTGATGAATATTCCGCTCCGCGCGGTCACCTGACGGTCGGTCGGCGGAGTTCTGCGGCGGTTGAGGAGAGAGAGAGCGAGAGAGAGAGAGAGCGCGAGAGAGAGAGGATGCGCCGGGTTGAGGGTTTAAACACCTCCGTTGTGGGGAGGGGGGGGCTGTCCGTGAGCCTGAACCAGGTCTAGCTGCTCCCGGTAGTGAGAGCTGCTAATTTGACCGAATTCGGTTAACTGTTAAGGGCACTGGGAGAAAAGAAAAGAAAAAAAGAAAAGAAACGCCGCGGTGAGAGGAGACGCTCATGCGACATCTTTGGAGGAGGAGGAGGAGGAGGGGTTGAGCTGCTGAGAGAGCCCGCGCGCACAGGAGCTCGATCGCAGCATCCGCGAAAAGAACCGAACGCGTAGAGGGGGGATGGGGGGGGGGTCTACACGTCACCCCCACCTACTCGGCAGCGTGATGACGACACCAGACACACCGCAGTGTACGTATTTAGTGGAAGGTATTATCAGTAGGTAGGCTATCTGTTAGAAACACTAACCTGACCTGCAGATGATCCAGAACAGGACGTGCGGGTGAAAGATTCCGCTCGTGTTTAGCCTGGTGCAGGGGTTTCTCCAAAAACATAGCCTATATGTCACACGCAATTCTATTCTTCTTTAAATTGAATAGGGTGCTGGTGGTGCTCATCACAGCAGTGTTAATGAATGGAGTTAACAAGCCCACAGTGAGCCTATCATGTTGTTATCATATAATGTATAGGTCTTAATACAACACCTTCAAAAACTTTCTTTACTCTTCAAACAGAATCTAAATCACTGCCAAATAAATTGACACGGGTGCAATTTATTTTACATTTAAACAACATCCATTCAAAAGGCCCAGCAGACTGTAGAGCTCACTTCTTCCTAATCTAACAAACCCGTTTGGCACTTGTGGCACTAATAGTTCATGCATATCTGAAAAAGTTTTATTTTCATATTAATTAGGCTACACTCACACTTCAGACCCCTATAGGGCTGTGTGGGCAAGACACAGATGCACAGTGCAACTGGTTGAACACTGCCACACCTCCTCCAAGAGAGCAGTTCTGTTTTGTTTAGCTTGGAAGAAGACGGAGGGTTTACATTAAATGCCGAAACAAAGACAAACAATGAAAATAGGATGAAAAGATTTGTGACTGCAGCAAGGGGGAGTTATGAAGGGAAGAGAACTTGTAGCTCACTTTTTGATGATGCTTTGCTACATGAAAAAATAAATAACACATGCTGCTCAAATAGGAATTTACATTTGACGTAACAAATGATGGAAAAAAGTCTTGAAACTAGGAATTTAATGGAATCATCTCATCTTTTCTGAATAACTTAATAAAGCCTAAGTATTATTAATTTCAAGTGAATTCACTCAACTTTAAAGTTTACATCCCATCCCATGCTCTCAGGCCTCCTGTCTGTCCCCAGAGTTAAAAAAAAAAAAAAAGGTCAGCAGGCCGCAGAGCCTTTTCCTGTTGTGCCTCCATATTTGATATAAGGCAGTCTGACTCTGCTGAGGCCTCCAAACATTTCACCATAACTTTCAGGAAGATCATTCTGAGTCTGAGTGAATTTATTAAGCCGAAGTACTTGAGCCCATGTTTGTGCCACTGACGTGAACTCTCTGAAAACTATTGCATCTCTCTAACCCTCTGTTTGTCTCTCTCTCCTCCTTGTGCTCTCTTTTTACTCAGCCCTCTCTGTGCAGGACCATTGACTCTTGGTCTCTCTCCTCTGGTCTCTCCTCCTTTCTCCTACGTCAGTGTTTGTGTAGTCTGTCCTCTTACATGTCTCCATGGTGGTGAACGGTGGATAAGACACATTCACCAATGTGTCCCTGAGCAAGACACTTAACCCCTGGTTACTCCAGCGGCATGTGACCTCTGACAAGTACAGCAATTGTAAGTTCCTTTGGATAAAAAGCATCAGCTAAATGAATAAATGTAAATGGACATGAGGTCCTGTTGCTCTTCCTGAGGTTTCCCAGTTAAAGGGTTTTTGGGGCGTTTTTCCTCACTCGAATTGAGGGTCTAAGGACAGTCTGATGTACAGATTCTGAAGCCCCTTGAGGCAAATTTGTCATATGTGATATAAATAAAATTGACTAGCACACTTCCCAGTGTGCACTGTTTTATATACGAAAAATTGACTGTTCGTATGTAATTCAATCTTACACTTAAAACTTCACTGGGAGCTGCTCCATGTGGTGTTTGTGTCAAATAAAGAACTGACTCTTGTGAAGTTGTTGCCGTAAAGTAAATCTGTCTATAACATTTTTTAGTATGACTGAACAGTTGTTGATTCATCTTAAATCTAAACTTGATTTCTCAGTAGAGTGTGTATCACATATCAAGGCTGAGTCCTTTCCACAGTGGTCCGAGTTCGAGTATGAATTATTCTCTAACTGGGAGAGAAACAGGCCTCATACTTTATTACAAATAAAATCTCCTGGACCGTCCATATGTAACCTGTTCATACTGTAAGAAACAATTTTAAACATCAATTCAAACCCTTTTTTAAAAGTAGATAAAGTGTATTGTTTTTATAAAATAAAATCAATGTCAAATTTGTAAGAAACTCGAGAGAGAGAGAGAGAGAGAGAGAGAGTTAAGGAGGTTATGCTTTTTTTAAAGGTCATCAAAACATCTGACTGCTTCATCACAATCAGATCATCAAGCATACAGGGGACCCAACTCTTCCCCCCCAAAAAGCTGTTCCGCCTATTAGAAATTTTTTGAATCATACAGAGGCCTTCTTTCTTCCTTCATGTCTCTCTCTACTGTCACTATCAAATAAAGCAGAAATGCCAAAAATATCTTTGGAAAAAGTTCAGTTAATTTAACTCAGTTTGTTGCACATTTTTAAAACTCAAAACGAAAATTTTCCAACACCACTTACAGATAGCTGACTTCAAGAACTTGATGAGTCACAGCCCATGGAAACAACAACAGCGTCCCAACCATGTGCATGACTTCTAGTGTCCCTTGGAAGCAGTTTCCATTGTCATCTATGTGCTAATTGCAGCATATCTGTATTTGGCTGTGTTTTCTGTTTTTGTAGAGGTTTTTCTAATTGCTGTGCATGCATTGGCAAATTAATGTAAATATTTGATTATATTTTCTTAAATAAAACAGATGGGATGTTGATCAGCTGGCCCTGGGTGCAGTCAGAATAACCTGGAGCTTAACACGCTCAAAACTGTGGAGATGACCATGGACTTCAGGTAGAGCCCCCCAACTCTGCCTCCCATCACCATATTCAACAGTCCTGTGTCTGCTGTGGAATCCTTCAGATTTTTGGGATCCACTATATCCTAGGACCTGAAGTGGGAGCCCAACACTGACACCATCATCAAGAAGGCCCAGCAGAGTTTGTACTTCCTGTGCCAACTCAGGAAGCTCAACCTGCCTAACGAGCTGCTGATCCACTTCTACACAGCCATCATCCAGTCTGTCCTCTGCACGTCCATCACTGTCTGCTTTGGATCTGCCACCAAAAAGGAAAGGAACAGACTACAACAGACAGTCAGGGCTATAGAAAAGATCATCGGTGCCAACCTGCCCTCCATTCAGGACTTATACAGGACTTATCACAGCAGATCCATCTCACCCCAGACACAACTTGTTCCAGCTTCTCCCCTCAGGTAGGCGCTACAGAGCACTCTACGCCAAAAACCAACAGACTCAGGAACAGTTTCTTCCCACAAGCTATCACTCTGATGAACAGCTGATTTCTGACTCACAGTGTCAGGAACAATTCCTGTGCAATAACTGTCTGTAATCAGCCACCTGTTTACTGGTTACCACTTATTATCTATTCATCATTCTCTCTTTCAGAGCTGTTCATATTGTCATTTTGTATATACTGTATACCGAATCCACCAACCAATACTTATTCCAGCATCCTCTGCAGTATCCTCCATCACACAATGTGTGTATGTATGTGTACCTGTATATCAAATCCACCTCAGACATGTACATATTAATAATAATAATAATAATAATAATATTATTCCTGCATCCTTTGCACTCTGCTCATTGCACTATTGTCTCAATCTGTTATTGATTTTGTTTAGTGTGTATATATGTGTTCTATATATACTATAGCCTGTGTTTAGTTTTATTATTGTATTATTGATTCTGATTAATTTGCTTCTGTTTTCTTTGGTTGAAGTGCATTGAGCTCTCTGGGCCACTGTATCTTTGGATCTGGAACAGTTACTTAAATGAAACAACTGTAGAAGGTTGGAGGGGAAATGTGGTGGAACTGCTAACAACTCATGGACAACCCACAGGGTGACAATCCAAAAGGTTTGGGAGCAACTGTTTTAGTCCTATGTAAAATGTTAAGTGCCTAAAACTTTAAATAATTATTTAAATATTATTTCCCTCTGAAATGTAGTGGAGTGGAAGTATAAAGAAGAGTATAATGGAAAGACTCGAAGCACAAGTACCTCAAATTTGTAAAATACAGTACAGTACATGAGTATGTGTACTTACTTTACTTTTCAGCACTTTAAGCTTTCATGTTAACTTTCGATAAGTCATAGTGACAAGTGAACTCTGCAAAGTGCAGAGCAAATCTGTACCGGGGAGCCCACTCAAAGAACACTAGGGGATTGGGTTCCCTCTTTCGGAGCCACTCCACTGGTCCACAGCTCATGGGTTTGGGGAATGAACCCAGCATCGGCTGGTGTGTTTAGAACCAGCAGACTGTCCATCTTCTGCTCTATGCGACTGAACTAAGCAACCATCCACTGTGCTGAAGAACAAAGAATCATACGTTCATTTAATACAGCCCGTCAACACACCAGCCCCCTGCACCCACATCCCCATCCTCATGCATAGCTATACCCAACTGGCTACTGTCACAGCTTGTTATGCAGCGAGCCTGTGTGAGGAGAAATGTATTTATAGATGAATCAGATGAACTTATTAATAGATATCCTCTACACTGCAGGGAGATGGACCACAGACTTGCCTGTCCATGTAGGCACACACACACACATCTTGATGAAAAGCGCCTCTTATCTTTAACTGTTCCACACCATCTCCCAGAGGCGCATGGAAAAAAGAAAATGAAATCAAACATACTTTCGTTGTGGATGAGTGGATGAGCAGTAATCTGCTTTATTATTTCCACAAATATCTAAGAATAGGAGTTCTGCCTGATTAGTGGCCAAGTAACATAAATGTTGTGCTGGTTGGATTGACGTTAGGCCCACTTAAAAAAACACTGGTAACTGGCATTTTAAACTGGGCCAACACAAACTGAAGCTGCTTTCACATACCTACCTTATACTCAAGACTCATTCCATTTTATCCCTTTTCTAGGCTTGGAATTGGTGAACAACATCTATATGTCTTAATATGTAATACACACACACACAAACATACACACACACACACACACACAAAGGGATAATTTACTTAAATCTCAGGTCTGACATTGTTATGAATTATTCTCCAGGTGGGAGAGGAACAAGCCTCATGCTCCATTACAAATAAAATATCCCAGACAGGGTACATGTGACCTGTGATTCTTTAAACGTAGACAAAGTTACACTTTTATTTTTTATTTTTTATTTTTAGATTATTAAAAGATCAAAAGATCTGACTGCTGCATCACGACCAGGTCATCAAGAATCTGTACACTGTAAACCCAAATAAGTTCAGAATACTCAGAATATTTGTGGAAACCGGTTACCTCAGTTTTATAGCAGTGGTAATAATATTTTTGAGTAAATATAATACATTTTTAAAAAACATTTATTTCTGCATACTGAATTACATTGATTCACTGATGCTTCTTAAAATTAAATTCCACTAATTATCTACTAAATGAATGTAATTGTGCGCAATTTATACTGTGAGGGAAATCTACTCAAAAAAATGTATTGTGTTTGACTAATGGAAACTCACTCAACAAAACTACTACTAGTCAACTTACAAAATGCCCATTTTCAGATAGTAGTCCTGAAAAATACGAATACAAGTCCATTATTACAACTGCAAGTAGTTGTAAGCATCAGCCGCGCAAGTTGACACAGGCACCCCACTGCAGCTCTGGGGCCTGCGGTGAATAAACGACCAGAGTTTGAAATTAAAGGGACTTGCAGTTATGGAGATATAAAATCAATGGATGTCTATGGGAATGTTGTTTGATATGCAATTACTAGCGCCACCAAGAGGTTGATTGACACCAAATCTCACACAGCCCCTCGGGAAGGTGTGTCACATAAGGTCCCCAAGTTTGGTGTAGATTGGACTTCCCAAACCTAAGATACAACATCATTTCCTGTTTTTTAGCGTTTTGTCTAAACATTTGTTGGCTTATAAGTTAACGTTTTTTCGCATATCAGTATGGGGAGTACAAGCTTGTATGAGCTTCGTCCAGAGATGGTTGGTGCCGGTCGGACTTGCAGTTTCGGAGGAGTTAATAAAAATAGTTTTTTCAGTTTTTGCGATTTATCAAAATGAGCATCCCCCAAACACGTAGATATAAGGTTTATGAATGTGCGATTTAGTGGTGCGTAGTTATGAGGCAAAATGTGTGTTGGTTCAAAACCCAATTAAAATGAATAGGATTTTCCTACAGTATTTCAGCTTTGATTATAGCGCCACCTTTAACCCAAATTGCACCAAATTTTTCAGGTGTCATCAGCGGCCCATGGGGAACAATTGCTCCAAATTCGGTATCGATCTGACTTGTGGTTATGGAGATATAAAATGCATGTTTCAATAGGATTTTTTTGACGTCTTTAATCTGCAATAACAGCGCCACCTATGGGCATATTCGGGTCACCTTTGGTGCCTGGAGTCAGGGGACCATCCTGAACAATTCGGCTCAACTTTCGTGTCAATCCGACTTTTTATGTGAAATAGCGCCACCTAGAGACTAGTTGAACCAAATTTTGCACAGCCTGTCAGGATGTGATGGCACATAGCATACTCAAATTTGGTGCTGATCGGCCATTACAAAGCTAAGATATGACATCACTTCCTGTTTCGAACATTTGTTAGGCTCATAAGTGGAACAGTTTTACACGTATTGATCTGTGGAGCACAGGTCTGTATCAGCTTTGTCCAGAGATGGTCCGTGCCAAGTTCGGACTTGCGGTTGGGAGAGTTAATCAAAACAGGTTTTTCAGTTCTCACGATTTTGCGGGGGGGGGGAATATAGGTGGAAATAGGCGTGGCCTTTACTAGGAGATTCAGCTCGATCCCTCTTACTCGTGGATGTAAGGTTTTTCATATGCACCTTTGTAGACGGGAGTTCCAAGCCCAAACGCGTTGACCTTGTATAGCGCCCCCTAGAGGTGGAAGTGTGCAAATGTTTGTGCCTGAGTTACTCTTGGGGCTGTACCTACCCTGTGAGTTTCCCGTCTGTAGCACTTACCGTCTAGGCCGCAGTATGAGTTTTAGTGGCGGAAGAATAAAAAAAATTAAAACGAGAAGGATTACAATAGTGTTCCCAGCTCTGCTCTTACTGGGAGCCGCAATTGCATTTGGTTCCCATTGGGTCTGGTAAGACACAAGTGTGCATATTAAATGCCTGGTTGTACTAAATGTATTAATTATATAATGGGAATACACTCCACCTGGTTCACGTTACTGGCCCCACTGCCCTTTCAGCGCTAACCTACCTAAAACTATTAATATTATTACTACTACTAAAAAAGTTTGGGGTAATCAGTTAACCTATTCAGGTTTACAGTGCTGGAGAGCCAACTCTCCCGAAAGCAAGTTGTCCCAGTTATTAGCAATTTCTTAAATTATACAGAGGCCCTACACAGTAATACATGGATTTGACCTTATTTGATGTGCCATCCTTCCTGTGTAATTAAATACATGATCACAACTACTCTGTGTGGATAAACTACAAACTTCACATAGATCTCAGCATAACGGCTGCTTTACTTTCATCTCCACCATGATACATTCACAAAACAACAATTTAAAATACCTGGAATAGGAGGTGGACCTCCCAGTAAAGAAGCCTCCCAGAGTGAAGATTTTTTTCTTTGTGCCAGTCCTACTAACAACACCCTAAATTACATCTCTATTGAACTCAGGCAGCCATTGCTGCAGTGTTCAACATGTAGAGCTCAGTGCTGCTGATGTAAAGATGGCAACGGTCGATTCTGAGCATACCCAACAGCGATGGAGTGTGTGTGTGTGGTTAAGGCACTCTTTAATTTTGATCAAGTGCTTTAGAAGATGTTTGGATATAACAGTTTTTACACTCTAAAAACACTATTACTCGTGATTTAAGACAGCATGATAATAAACATTAAGACTCGTACATTTTAACCTGCTTAAACTACGTGTGCAGACTTCCAGCTGGTTTGAGTTAGCCAAGAAGTTTGTTTCCAAGAAAACTGACTAGTTAGTTCTAAATTAGCAAATGTAGGACTGTTCCTTCAAATGTCCTTAAATTCACTAACAATCTGTGTTTCCTGGGGACATATAAAGACCCTAAAACATACTTTCTCAATCACTTCTTCCTTTGTGTTATGGTTTCCATAATCTTCTATCAAAATAAGCATTTTTGTTATTTCACATATGAGCATTTTCTGTATTTGTGATTTCGTCCTTTGTGTTTGGGCTCAGTTGGTTTAAAGCCATGTCTCATATGTCATATGTCCGTTAGCAACATCTGAATTGAAATATGGTGACAGTTGTGGGGATGTTTGTTCATGTTGCCAGGCCACTGTCAATCAAATCTGATTAAACCACACCCACACAGTCATGATGAAGCAGATTAACAGAGTTTTTAGCCATCCTAGTTGCCTCGCCCTGGGGATGGTAATGTCAGTGCACCGCTTTGGTCCAGACTGAAACATCTCAACAACTATTGTCATCAAGAGTGATACAGACATATTCCTCAGGATGAACTGAAATCACTTTGGTGATCCCTTAACTTTTAGTTGAGCACTATCATCTTAATGTGTCCAATACTTTGGTTTATGACAAAATACCTGCAAAATACCTGCAAAACTGATGACATTCCCATCAGCCTCAACTCTACTGTTTGTTTACTGCTAACAGTAAACAAACAGTAAAAATTAAGATGGTGAACATGGTAGAGGATTGCTGTTCTATATACAGCTGCTAGCATAGCCATAGACTCTTGAGTCTTAAACTCTTAATAAATAAGAACTAAAGATGCTGTTCTGGACTCTCAGAGTTTTACTTACACTTCCAATTTCAACTAAAGCAGTCAGTCTAAAAGATGGTACATCATGAAAGGTCTTGATAGACTTTTGACTGATGGTTTGATAGCTTTGTCTGTCTGCTGGCCCACCCATCTTTTCATCTCAGAGTTTACATTAATGATGAATCATGTAGACAGCTGTTTTTGCTCCACCCCTTGATACTAAGAGCGTGCACAGACAGACAGACAGACACACACACACACACACACACACACAAACTTGCTCTGTTAAATCTATTGTCTATGCATTAGACATTTAAAGTGTTTAGGAGCGCTTGGTTGATGTCTAATGGTCTGAGGCTGAAGGCTGCAGAGCTTTTATCAGTTCAAGGGCACTCAGCTCGTAGACTGCAGGCCTGATGTAGCAGTAACATCCCAAACTGTCATTTCGATACCAACACACATGAACTCAGAGACACACACACTCACAGCTGGTCGTGTGTGTGACCCTCTGACTTCCCCTCGAGCCCAGAGCAAAGGCTGAAGTGATGTGTAAGCAGATCAGAAGCATGCAGCGGAGAGGAGAGGCAATCAGAGCAGGCTGGAGAGTGCTGAAGTATGATACAAAGCTGCCCTCCTTCACTTGCCATTTTACCTCTTCACCTCCTCTTTCTCATCGCCCCACCTTCAATCCATCCTTGCCCTCCCCACCTCTCATCCATCCATGTCACTCTCTTTTTCCCTACTGCTCCAACTCCTTCCCTCACTACTCCTTCCCATCTGATGGTTAATTCATGAAGTCTGACTGAACATGCACCCTTTCCATTATTAATATAACATTAGGGAGACAGGGGGAGGAGGAGAGAAAGGGAGAAGGGAGAGAAGAAGGGACTGAGGGAGGAGACACAGAAGAGGAGAAAGTGATTAGGGATAGGGTGAGAAAGGGAGCTAGGTAAATGGAGGGCACGAGAGGTGGAGAGAGGGCGACAGGGGGGGAGCAAATGAAGAGCAGCCAAGAGAAAGACAGCCAGATTTTTCCCCAGCAGCAACATGAGGGTGAGTAAAAAAAACAGGAGTTAGAGGAGAGTGACAGATGAGATGGGAGCGAATGTGTCAGGAAGAGGAATATTGTATGACACGTGATGCTATTGGGATGCACGCAATGTCTCTTGTCCCGTGAAAAGAGGCGGAATGCGTGAGGAGAGCAAGAAAGGGAGGGAGGAAAAGACAGAAAGAGACACTCAGATGTGTCAGTGTTGATCATGTGACCATGACTCCTTTATCCTGGGCACACACACGGGAGACAGGCAGCCCTGATTTTACAAGATAAATACAAAAAGTAAGCCAACACACTCGCTCCTCTAAAAATATCATGTCTGAGACACTTTGTACCGTAAAGAGAAGGAACCTTTAACAGTATTCACAATATCTTAGCAGACAGACTTTACAAAGTCAAACTAAATTTTGTTGATGATAACCGGCAGTGATGGATGAGTTTTCACCTTTCACACAGCTGGCAGTGTTAAATATCTTTGTTTCTTTACATTCCCCCAAAACATTCTCACAATTAAAAATTCAGGGCATGGTGTCCTCATGTCACCTCAACGCTCACTTTGTTTTCCCACTCCACTCAGGCCAGTCAAATTGCAGACTCGGGGCTAACCTCTCCGCTATCTGGCCTTTTAGCCCTGAGCTGTCACACTGTTTCACACTGGGGGGGTTCACTGATGATTTTGTCTAAAAGTGAACCTCAGAAAGCTTCTACAGCAAATCCCATGAAATGACCACAAACAACATTGTGATTTTTATAACCAGTGTTTTTATTCTGTTTTGTATGTCAGATATACAAAGCCGTGGTCCTCCGCCAACCAGTCAAGGGGCAGTTTACACCCATGTCTGTCCACACACTCATAATATATATAGTGAATACTCGGAAGGTATAAAGTGTATTTTATAGTTATCACCATATTGATGAGGCATATGTATGATTTCAGTGACTATACCTTGTTGAACTGATGAAGATGAAGGATTATCACTGATGTAGGCCTATTGGCTAAACATGTAGCTCTGTAAAGATGGATTCTAATAGCTACAGAACATGTGGTGCTTGTTTTTCTCCTGGCATTTTTATGTGCAAAACCTCCTTATGAACTGTAGGTGAAACTTACAGGGTCACCATTGGCTCATATACGCTGTTTGCAGCCACATGATTCACAATGAGGCAGGGCATGAAAGGCAGAAAGGACGAGCTGGGGGAAAGCCCTTAGTGTGTTAGTTATTGTTTACTCAGTCCCAGGCAACATGTGTGAAATTCAATTATGGCTAAAAAAGTATTTTGAGGTTACAATGACCTTTGAGTCAGAAGTGTCACCTATTCAGTGTCTGACCAACTGTGAAATGTGGTCACAATGTCCCGTTCTGTTCCCGAGTTAAAAGGGGCATTATGATGTCACAGTGAAGTTGACCTTTTGGGCAAAACATGTCATCACTTCATCGTTGTATCCCATAATTACAGCATCAGTTATGATCCAAAATGTGTTTCGTGAGATCACAGTGATCACAGTTTGCTTTAATGTAATGTAGTAAGTGTACAGTTTGCATGACAGTGTAAATTTGCTGTCCCCTCAAAATAACACATCACACAGCCATTAATGTCTAAACCGCTGGCAACAAATGTGAGTACACCCCTAAGTGAAAATGTCGAAATTGGGCCAATTTAGTCCTTTTCCCTCCGGTGTCATGTGATTCGTAAGTGTTACAAGTTGTCAGGTTTGAATGAGGAGCAGGTGTGTTAAATTTGGTGCTATCGCTCTCACACTCCATCATACTGGTCACTGGAAGTCAAACATGGCACTTCTTGGCAAAGAACTCTGAACCCTGAAACTGAGCTGCAGCCCGGTGGCCAAGACCATACAGTGGTTCAACAGGACAGGTTCCACTAAGAACAGGCCTCGCCATGGTCGACCAAAGAAGCTGAGTGCACATGCTCAGCGTCATATCCAGAGGTTGTTTTCAGGAAATAGACGTATGAGTGCTGCCAGCATTGCTGCAGAGGTTGAAGTGGTGGGGGTCAACCTGTCAGTGCTCAGACCATACACACACTGCATCAGTTTGGCCTACATGGCTGTTGTCTCAGAAGGAAGCCTCTTCCAAAGATGATGCACAAAAAAGCCTGCAAAGTTTGCTGAAGACAAGCAGACTAAGGACATGGATTTCTGGAACCATATCCTGTGGTCTGATGAGACCAAGATAAACTTATTTGGTTCAGATGGTGTCAAGCGTGTGTGGCGGCAACCAGGTGAGGAAAGACAAGTCTTGCCTACAGTCAAGCATGGTGGTGGGAGTGTCCTGGTCTGGGGCTGCATGAGTGCTGCCGGCACTGGGGAGCTACAGTTCATTGAGGGAACCATGAACGCCAACATGTACTCTGACATGTTCTGCTTCAGCAGAGTATGATCCCCTCCCTTCGGAGACTGGGCTGCAGGCAGTATTCCAACATGTTAAAGACCCCAAACACACCTCCAAGATGACCACTGCCCTGCTAAAGAAGCTGAGGGTAAAAGTGATGGACTGACCAAGCATGCCTCCAGACCTAAACCCTATTGAACATCTGTGGGGCATTCTCAAACGGAAGGTGGAGGAGAGCTCTAACAAGGGCTCTAACATCCACCAGCTGATGTTGTAATGGAGGAGTGGAAGAGGACTCCAGTGGCAACCTGTGAAGCTCTGGTGAACTCCATGACCCAGAGGGTTAAGGTAGTGCTGGAAAATAATGGTGGCCACACAAAATATTGAAACTTTGAGCCCAATTTGGACATTTTCAGTTAGTTGTGTACTCTTGTTGCCAGTGGTTTAGACATTAATGGTCGTGTGATGTGTTATTTTGAGGGGACAGCAAATTTACACTGTTACAAGCAGCACACTCACTACTTTACATTATAGCAAAGTGTCATAACTTCAGTGTTGTTACATGAAAAACATTAATCAAATATGTACAAAAATGTGAGTGGTGTACTCACTTTTGTGAGATACTGTATATCCTGTATGTACATACATATGCATACATAGGCAAAATTACAAAAAAGCATAGGCAACAAAATATAAAGAGATCTAATAGTGGTATACAGTTCCAGGCCCTACTTCTTAGGATCATTACTCTGTACTTGAAAACAAAGAGTTCTTGTGTGTGATTATTTTCCAGGAAGTCCATGGAAAGGTCCAGATCTTTTCAAAGTTCTTGGACTTCCCATTTACTGTGAATGTTCATTTTCTATATAGCAAACTTTCGACCAGTGGCTAATGGTTTTAGAAGAGCTGTACTGTATATTTGGTGGGCAGATAACAAAAATAAACCATCCTCTTCATCTTACTCCTTAAGATGCGTACGATAATTAATTGATAACAGGATATTACCATAAACACTTAGTAGTGTCTCTCAATCCACCTCACAGTTGATGCACTGCTCTGGAATGTTTTGCCTGAATTTATGTAACTTTAAAGGAGTAACTTCATTACTACAAAATCTGGCCTGGTATTAATAGTTAAAACTTGTGACAGTGAACAAGTACATTTTCACTCTGTCTTTATTATTTATCTATCATCTATCATTACTAGGATGGATATTTGGTGGCTGCCATAAAGATTAGAGAGAGATGGTTTAACTACAGTTTTTTATTAGCTATATCATTTCTTATTTGTGATTTTTTTCCCGTCAACAATGTGTTAGTCTGTCTTTCAACACTTTCTGTGGGGACTATTTTCAGCATTGGATGAATCTAGTGAGTATTTGGGGCAACAGGACGGTGTATGTGGGATGGAGTTAAAATAAACTACAATGTATGTGCTCATAGTTATTAAGGAACATCCTGTCACCCAACATTATTGCTATTGATGTAATCGTTTTGTTAATGGAGCTCTGACAAACATAACACATATCTAGCTCTGAAAAACACATTACACTTATTAATTATTGTCTATTCATTGTTGGTTTTGTTTTTTTCATGGGATTTATTGACAAGAAGAAAATACAGAACATCACGAGACATAACCTTGAAACAGGATAGGGCAGAGTTCATTGTGAACAATACACAGTCCACATTAAAACAATATAATTTTAACAGCAGAAACATCAGTCTAAAACATACAGCAGATTATGTCCTCACACATTTTTTCACATCTGCTTGGTCCTCCGCCAAAACCCACAAACTATCTTTTAACTAATTCATGAAAAGATCTCTGGGAATGCACTGCAAAAACACACAAGAATAAAAAAAACAAGAGGCACTTGAGCTGCCACCATGATATATTAACACTTACGACGAAAGGGTCATTAAGCCAATTAATGCATTCTGCATAAAGTGAATGTACTTTTTATATGATATATGCAAGATGAGTTCTACATAAGGACATGCAGGAAATCCAATTTTCCTTGTTAATATGCAGATTTATGCAGCAAGGTGGATTCTAATCAGACAATCAAGACTTTACCTCAAGTATATATTGGTTATTGTCTAGTTATTATCCTAATGCAAATGTGTTGGGATACTGCCATTTACTAATAATGACCTTATTAAGGTCACCGCTCCCATGCACTTTTACAGATTTGCTAGAATTAATGAATGCAATGTTGAATTAATGAATGCAATGTTTAACAACTGGCAGATGAACTTTAGATTTTCCCATCAAATCTGTGCTGTGGTACTTGTAGTTAAAACATGTTATGTGTGGAGTGTGAAGAGATTTGAGATGCTGAGGGCTGGGATGTTTTTGAGAAACCTGGTGCTGATGATATGTTCCAGAGCACATCAGTATTCTGCAGGGCCGAGAGAGCCGAGACCAGAAAGCAAGAAATGTCTCCCCAGGGTGGCAGGAATCAGTAGTGCAGGTGTGTTTTTGTCACAGCTCACAGATTAACTGGGGCAATACAAAGTGTTCCTCTTTCACACAAGTACAGACACATGTACAGAAACGCACCTGAACCCCAACACTTGCATGCTGAGAATAACAGACACACACACACACACACACACGAGTAAACACATTCACACATACACAAACAACTCTCATGTGTCTCCCATGTGCGGTGTGTCCTTCAGATACACTTGGCCTCTAAGTCGTAGAGTTGAAGGAGGTCCGAGATCACAGCATCGATGTCTGCTTTGGTTACGTCCTCGCACAGCACCTACATACACAAACACCGGCACAACACAGATTTTAGCTCCACACCTGGCCTGAATAAACAGTGGACATCAAAGGTCCACACACCATTTCAAACGACCTAGATTTTGTTGCCTTGAGGAAAGAAGTGGAAAACCATAACCCATCCTGACTTTTTCCTTTTGCATATAAATACTTATAAAATCTAAGCTCTAACAAAAGAGACCCAATTTGTAAAATTGTTTGACAATGGGAAACTATAATTGCCACCACCCTCCAATGAATACTTAACACGTTCAGGAGGCACTTCTGCTTAGATGACTGGCTGGGGCTGGATGGTCAGGTGTTAAAGTGCACAATAGTGCAAAGCTGTAGAGTAGCTGTTGGCATGACCCTAAAAAAACAGGGCGCACCTGTGCAAAGCTAGGCTGTGTGTGTCCGTCACACCGTGAAAGTACCCTTATGGACCAATTTGAACAACACACTAATTCAACTAAATGTGAGACAGACATATTCTGCATCCTAGAGGTTTCTAGCTTTCATATCGACCATTTCTTTGGTTCAAAGTAAGCGTGGGCGATATCAAGGTATTTTGGTACACCAGGGTATTTAGAAATCCAAACGGCATGTCTTTCAATATGGTCATAAATAAAGACACTCCTCTTTCTATTAAACTGATAGTACGCAGTAGTGTAATGTGCGCACTAAAAGTAGGAGGCAATACACTGCCTGACAACATCGAATGTGCAACAACACACACACACACACACACACACACACACACACACACACACACACACACACACACACACACACACACACACACACACACACACACACACACACACAAACACACGCCTTTATTCGCAGACAGACTGTGACATACAATGCACATTTACTGCTAAACCTCACTGCACACCTTTTCCTCTGTTCCGCAACATTCAGCTGACGCTCGCTCAGCCACACTCACTACACTCGCCAAAAGAAATGAGCGAATCGATGCCAGTGGTGGGATAATGTTACAGGACAAGTAAACAAGAAAAATGGCTCTGCCCCTGTTTGGGAGTATTTTGGGTTCAGTTCAGTAGATAATGAAGATGAGCCAGCTAACAGGGACGAAGCTGTGCGCATCATTTCCATTCAGCCCACTGGTGTGTCGTATCCGAGTGTCATGGGGTCCACCAGCAAGAATCTATGGAAGAACGCGCTTATTTCTTATATGTTCATTGACCTACAGGCTATCAGTATTAAAACCCAGCAAGCTTTGTCTAAGTAGACTAACTACCTATTACACATACAGCACTGTGTGGCAATGGCATAGATGCTACAGTTACTTCTATCACCAGCTGCTCAGCTTTTGTGTTTTCCTTTTGGTTTGTTTTTAAAAACATACCGGCATATTTTTTTTATATCCCTGTGAAATGTCAGGAAGGTATGACAAAATAGATAGCCCCAAGCCTAGTACCAAGTAGCTCCAGTGAAAAGTGCAGTGAGGTCTGTGGATTATTCGAGTAACAGACGGACTGTTTTCTCTTGCAACTGTTAAAAACTTTTGTTTTCAAATTTTTGTGGTGTAAATGTGAAGTACCTTGTTCATAAATGTGCTTTGCAGACAGTGAGCAGACGCCACTCTCGAGAATGCACAGCTGTTGGCCGCTGCAGCTGGAGTTTATGATGGTTTAACTTTTTCAACTCGCTGTGTGACCATGGAAACCACGCAGGATCTGATTTTACTGAATCTGAGTTTCATGAATGTTTCCCCTCTTCACCAGCAGATAACACACAGACCAATGAAGAGAAAAGCCACCAACACCAGCTTCAAAGTCATTATCTGCTCATCAGGTTTATGATAGTAGTTAGCAAAACCTGCTATTTTAAGCGTGTCATGTTATTAACTCTTTCCTCTATCTTAAGCTATAACCTGCTGTTTTTAGTTGCACAATGAGGTCACATCAGGTACAACAGCCTGTGGTGTACAGGCTGAGAGGATGGCAGCTGGGAGCCGTCGCGATGGCGTCGTTTATTCTTCAACTAACAGTTCAACTGATTTCACTTCTTACTTATCAAATTACCGACAGTTTAACATTATACATTCTTGTATGTTCTTGTATTTTAGAATTACATTTATCCAGAGACCTGACTCGTTATGAAAGGTAATGTTTCTCAGCTGGAAGTGCTGGATCATCTGCTGGAAGTGTCAACAAGCAACTGTTTGCTAACACATTTGCACATTTCCTTAATAGCTAATATAGCAAATGTTCAATAAAAGTTTGATTTAATTAATTTGAATCATGAATAAATTAGCACTTAGTTTTTCTATAAAGATATTAAATTTTTTTCAGGCAACAACTGAGTTCCCACAGGACTTCAGCGCGAGACTACAGCTAGCCGTCTAAAACACTATTTAGGTGAATTTAAACAATGGCAAAGTTGCTAAACGCATCTTGTTGTCATGTAAGAGCCCTGTTAACGTACATACATTTTAATTGCATTTTGTGCCTGTTAAGAGGCTCAAAGACACTCTTTATGTAAATGCCCCCATATCTGCCGTTTTGGCTAAGTGGGAGCTCTGGGCATTAGCTGTAGCAGCTCCATGTTGCAAACACCAATCCGGCTCGTTTTTTTTTTCTATAGACAGTACTCACAAAGGTATAACGATTACAAGATTAACTTATAAATTGCCCGGAGTTCTCCTTTAATTTAACTCATGGATAGTTGTTGAAAAAAGATTTTATCAAATTTGTTTTGAATGTTCTGCCTCAGACTGTTTGGCATCAACTGTTCTGATCATAAAGAAAAGTTTAACAATCGACCATCTGGTCTCTTCAACTACCACACTGGAGCAAAAATTAAAATTGAAAGCAATAAATGAAAAATGATTTGATATTTATCCTGATAATTATCCATACCAAATGATTGTGTAATTTTTTCCCCTAATAACAGTTTTGGTCATATGTCACTTTTCATACTCGACTTAATAAACACACATTCATACACAGCCCCCTTTCTCTCGCTCGCTCACATGCTTCTTTGATCAGGCCTCACTCTTCACTCTGTAATTATGAAGGCACACACACCTGCCACCACTCTTTCTCCCCGACGGGCACCTCCACGCCGTAGCTGTTCAGAGCCAGGTACAGCGTTGCTATGGCAATGTGTTGAGGTGTGTGGTGGATGCACATGGCTCCGTGGTAACAGTCTCTAAGCAATGCCCAGGAAGTCTCAGCAATGGGGGTCCGAGCCCAAGCGTGGCGGTTCACGAGCGACTTCACAGACAACAGGTAGTGGAGTAAATACTAGAGAGAAAAAATACAATTAATCTACGTTTGAGGCAAAAAAGCAGTTCAATTTGTTTGTTTTAGTTTAGACAACTAATTAATAAAATGTGTGCAATGTTGATCATCCACATCACATGTAAGCAAGGTCATTTTAATTTACTTTTTTGTTACTTGTTCTTGACACTTTGATGGATCACTGAATGCAAGGGTCAGGTGATTAAATAAAGAAAATAGAAAAGCTACATGAGATCAGATCTACCAAGGAAAGTGATACAGCTGTTGTTTAACTACTATTTGAAAACACTTCTTCGTACAGCGACTGTACACACAAACACATTTGGACAACCATGACAACATCAGACAGTAACAGCGACAGACAAGGAGGCTCAACACTAAACAGGGGGGACAGGGATATGCTCACGTGCACCAACACGAGCGTGCACACACACCTACCTTGTGAGGGTGTTCAAAGGAGACGTGGAAGTTGAGCTGTCGAAGGATGAGGAGCTCACACTGCACCACGCTGTCCCTCAGGTCCCAGAACTCCTTGTCACATTCTAGAGGAGCGCTGCCACTGTTCAGATACCTGCGAGGGAGGAACGGAAGGACAGCAGGGAGGTGGGAGGGAGGTGGAGGCGAAGAGTATTCAAGGTGACCACTTTGAAAAGTGATGAGAAAAACAAACACCCTGCAGTAAAACACTCAATTCTGAGGATTCTGAGCAACTTCAGTTGAAGTGAACTGCACATGCTGATGAGTTATGTTACTCATCATGTGTTAAGTATCAAATACTTGCAAATAAAAAATGTCTAGTTTTACAAATTATAAAGTAGGGCTGCAACTTCAGATTACTTTCCTTACTAGTTATTTAACCAATTATTTTATTATTTAATCAATTAATCACAAGGACTGGGACTACTCTGTGTCTAAAGGTAATCATACATCTGAGCTGACAATGACCCGTGGAGTTCCCCAAGGCTCCATTCTGGGGCCTCTTCTGTTTAATATCTACATGCTTCCACTCGCTCAGATTATGAAACACAACAAAATATGTTACAATGATTATCAGAGTCAGAATCAGAATCAGCTTTATTGCCAGGTGTGTGTACACATACGAGGAATTTCACTCTGGATTGTACAATGCTCACGATGTGCTTACTTATACATTAATACAAAAACACAATTATGCAGACGACACACACACATTTACATAACCATATCACCGGGGACAATGATCCCATACAAGTGCTGAGTAAGTGCACTGAACAATTCAACGACTGTTTGTGACAGAATTTTCTTCAATTAAACCAAGGTTAAATTGAAGTTATTGTTTTTTGTGCCAGGGTGTCAGTTTTCAGCTTCAGTCAGTAATGTTAAAAACCACAAAGCAAGCCAAAAATCTTGGTGTGGTCATGGACTCAGAGCTGAATTTAAATAGCCACATAAAGACACAAAGTCAGCCTACTTTCATCTGAAGAATATATCAAGGATTAAAAGGACTTATGTCTCAGCAGGAAAAACTTTGACTCGACCAAATGTCAAGTGTCTGTACAGGTCTCCCTAAAACTCCATCCAGACAGCTTCAGCTAATTCAGAATGCAGCTGCTCGAGTCCTTCGAGTAATGTGAGTGTGAGACTGAAAAATGTATTGAATAATAGTTTAAAAAAATCTGTAGACTGATTAATAAAAAAATAGTTTTATCTATGGGATTTTAATGAAAAGTCTGTCCCTGTTGACAACAAAGTCAAGACAAAAAACCTTTTAGTTCTCAGGTAACATTCAACATCTAAAAGGAACTTAAAACTAACTTGTTTCCATGAGAGGCTTTTATCTGCAATTTTTCTCAAACAACTTAATTAAGCAGTTTTAAAGAGACTGAGCACATTACCTGTGGCTCACATTGAGGATGTCACGAGTTCTGATGTGCTGCTCCTCCACTTTGCCAGCCAGGTACACACAGCTCATGGCCACCAGGTAGGGTTCATACGCACGTAAGCTAACACGCTCAAAGAAACGGTGGTACAACACACAAGCTGTGGTCACGGGCACTGAGCGCATGCCCAGCTTCACTCCTGAGCAAAAAGAAGGACGAAGCAGTAGCCAACTCATTTTCAAATCTGATTTGGTGTTTCATCATCTTTGACAGACTCATTCACACACATTCATGTATTGTTATCTATTGCAGATCTATACATGCACTTAATATGTTTGAATATGGACTGATAATCACACTGAACTACACTTTCATTACACTTTATTTAAAATTTAAATCATTAAAAGAAATTTGTGCAGCAATTCAGAGTTTTGGACACAGGCTAGTATGATAATAACTCAAAATGTCCATTTTACTTTGTTTAACATTATTATTATCTTCTTCCACCAAAACTCACACGCTAGTAAACAATCAATAGTGTAACGTTAAATGCAAAGCTAAAAGCTGAGTAAGTGCTGCTTGGTGGATCAGGGGTCTGGTGAATTTAACAACAGACCGAAGTGATGAAGAAAAGCATCATACATTAAAGTGAGAAATTCTGTATTCTCTCTAAATAAGAGAGAGATGAACATTTCATGATTTATCTTTCTTAAATGCTAGCAGCATCTGAGCCTTTTCTCAAACAATTAGACAGGATACAAATAAAAGCATAACGTTGCTTAAGTGAAACTGGGACGAGATGGTAAGTCCTTCTTTTATTAAAGTTAGTCAAAAGTGCAATAATTGGACGTCCTAGCTAATATTTTTGACGTAGTAAGTCTGCATTTTTACAATGATCATTTAAATTTTTTATCAGGCATAACTTTTCATCGTTTTTTCTTTTCCTGGCTTCCATAGTTTACCATTTATCCCACAAAGCAGGTAAATTACTGAAACAAACGCACCGTGGTCTGCCTGACGTACCTGTCTCCATAATGAAGCTACAGACACGAAAGTGTGTTTTGATGTCCCTGGCAGGGTCAGACTCTGCATCCCCGCCGGAGTCTCTCCTGCCCGCCAGACACTGTGTTCCGTCTCTGGCGGCAGGTAAACGAGAGGACGGACCCTCCATGGCTCACGGACCATCAACAGGAATATCTAACGTTTTCTAGTAACGTTTCAAAAACCATTCTTAGATAGCCAACAACAAGGCAACTAGTTACTACTCCTTCACCCGGGGCTGCACATTTATGCTGCAGCGGGGTTGGTGTGTGTTTCTAATTAAGAAAACACTTTAAAAAACTTAAATGTGCTAAAGTTATCTGGACGAGCCTGATTTGTTGCTAGCATAACATGCTAATAACGTTAGTTGCCGGAAGACAAATAGCCCAACTTCCGGAGTTGAGTTTTTCAAGAGTTCCAAAGTAAATGTTGCATGCGAACATTTTCTTTGGAGAGAATTTGTTTTACAGAGATGATAGGATATTTGAGAGGGATCCTATTTGTAAATTATTGCACTAAACAAATTCTAATGGACACCTGAAGTGTAAGAAAATGTTTTTAATTAATATATATATATATATTCATTTATTATTATTATTATTATTATTATTATTATTATTATTATTATTATTATTATTATTATTATTGGTCTATTATGTTTTTGTGTTTATGTGTGGTTATTTCCCATAAACCAGGAACAGGGATTACAGCTAATAATAAATTTATGTGGGCTTAGAGCTGCAATTTCCGCTTAGGAAATGTCTGGAAGACTATGTTGCTAGGCAACGAATCAACAAAAACAAACACGCAGGCTGTAGACAGATGCGGGAATGTCGTCCAGTTACTCCGCAAATCAGGTGACCAAATGATTTTTAAAAATATGGGATTGTTAGACATTTTGCTGCTCTGTTTTGCTCATGCGCACTTTCCACCCTCAGTATGACAGTGCCTTCAAGTCGCAGAGGCTGCAGAACTGGTGTGAGACTAAGCGCTTCAGTGAGGTAGTTATATCAACAGTCCTGTCTTGTTGTGTTATACTAGATGCATTTAACCATGCCTGGTAGTTTCAAGAGTAGCAATGCCATCTGAAATTCTTGATGAATGAGTTCATGTCACTGTGCGTGTGCATCTAGAGACCCACTGCACATAAAGGTCACACCAACTTCATTGCCGATGATAGAGGACATTTGCTCCCAGGAGTGGTAAAGGTGAGAGCATATCAAACCTATTTTTCTCTCTACATTAAAAATGGCCTTTCTGTGAATCTATGTATGACTCACCTGTGTGCGTGTGTGATACAGAGAGGCAGTGCATGGCCCAACTTTAAGGGGACCTGGGATCTACCTGCTCGCATCCCAGCCCATCGCATCAACCCTACAGGCCGTTCTGTGGAGGGTCTCAACAGGTTGAAGTCCTGGGGCTTCGACCCACATCACACTGGCAAGTCTCAGCCACACAGAGGCAGCAAAAACTCAGATATGCTGCAGGATGTTGGCAAGCAGGTTAGACCCACAGGAGGCAACACACAAACATACAACATGTACATCATATAAAGAAAGCCTTTTAGTGAACTCATACGACCTGTTTTGATCACACCTTATTATTTCACAAGATCTAAATTCAAAAGCACATTCTGTTTTCACATGGACAATGAAGTTACTATTAGAGGAGGGTGAGACTTTTGAGCTGAATGCAGTGATCAGAATGAATAAAGGTGTGAGCAAAGACTCAAACCATCTGTACTCAAAGATCTTGAGTAAAATTATTAGCTTCAGGACAAATACAATGCTTCTCATGTTACTTACATCAGCAACTAATGTTAAAAGCAGGCTACATTTAATTTACATTTCATTAAAATGCACTTAATGAACATAGAGCGGCCATAGGAAGGGGAAGGGTCAAGATGTTTGAGATCATAACACAAGACACGGCTTCCCTGAACAAAAAGGTTAACAGGCTGTTTTTTTTTTTAAAGAAATCCAGTCTGTGGTGCTCTCAGGCATGCAGAGGTGGTGTCAGCTGAAACCCAGTACACCATAATGTGGAGCTTAATTCTGAGGGACCACTCTGACATTTGATCTAGAGAGTTTATGGGTTGAGCAGTTCCTTTTAGGCAGTGGGGTCCATTAGCCATTATGGATCAGTAGATGTTTATTAAAAATAAGAGTTTCTATTTGATAAAGCGGCTGGGAATATTTTTAAATAATACAATGTTTTGATGTAATATATATAATAGGATTCTTAGATGTTTTATCATGAAATCACATTTTAGAGGAAATGCAACTGTCAAAACCTGTCACATTTACCATATGTTATACCATATGAGCACTTATAAAATGTGTTTAAATAAACTTTTGCGTGGCATATACTGGCTGGGGCACACCCTCAAAAATAATAATATTATTAATAATTCAAATTGTTTATTCAGAGTAAGAAATGTCAAATTCACAACATGTCACTTGCAGGACAATTAAATGTGATTTTCTGTGTCACTTGCATTTCTTTTTTAGGCTACTTATATAATTACAATGGTTTGATTCTAAGTCCCATGAATATTGTCTTTGACACAGTAAAACACAGTTTTGCCTAAAGGTGCTGTAGAATAGAAAACCTCCTTGGCATAGTAAAATAAAAAGAGTTCAGTACACGGAACTGAAACACTGTAAAATCAATCAGCCTGTTTCCTCCTTCATATGGAAAACTTCACACATGCAAAACATACCAACAGGCACTAGACGTGATGCTTGTTTTTCAAGTTGGCTTTTATCCAAAAGCTAAAGGAAGAATAGACAAATAGGGAGAAAGTTTTTTCTTTAGGTATTATTGTGTCACAGTCTAAGATGCAAACAATGTTGTCTGTCGACTTTGTGTGAGTAGCAAAAAGCTATCAACCGACAACAATTCTAATCTAATCTATTGAAGCATCTGGTAAAGCAGCACAGGAATGTGACACATGTAGAAACTCTGGCTGCTACTGCCAGATATGTATCCACTGGATGGGAGAACGTGAAGTTAAGCAACGTTTTGTGTTTTGTAAAAACTCAGAAAGCAGTGAAAGTAATATAGTAATGTAACAAGTGACGTATCTAGTTACTTTTAATACCCAATATTAAGTAAAGTAGACCTAATCTTATTACTTTTTAAGGGAAAGTAAGTAAAAAGTAACTTATTATAATTTCTGAGTGACTTGCCCAACACTGGCAATAGGACAGTTAGCTGCAAGGCTAACTGAATAACTAAGAGCAGCTGCAGTATTTAGCAAATAAATGTAAACCACAAGTTCAGGCAGTGCAGACAGAGGTCTTCAGAGAGAAAACCAGACAATATTTTCTCAATCAAATCTGATCCGGTTTCACCAAAACCACAGAATAAAGTTATAAAGTTGTGTTTTTATATTCAGTCTATGATTTTTGTACAGCAATCAGTGAGGCCTAGTCTCTTATTGCAGACCTACAGAGCCCTACAGAGAGATCTCTAAATCTATCTGTGTCGCTTTTTTTGACACTTTATTAACCACAGACAGATGAACAAGCAGTGAATATTAACAGTATAATAATAAGTAATAAAATATAAATACTAAGCAGACCAGGACAAATAAAACACAGTACAGAACCGTAAAACAACAACAAAAATAAAATGAATTAAAAACTAATTAAATTAAAAAAACATGGTATACAAGGGATATATAAAGTGATATAGAGCCTATATATTAATAGATTTTATATGAAGTAATTTGCTAATTATTAAAGAGGTGTTAATAGCTTTTTGTTTGATAATAATTTAGAGATTGAGTCAAAGAGATATTGTAATTCAATACAGAACAGATGGAAAGAGGGAGTGTTAGTCTTATGGATGTGAAGTTTTTCAACAAGACGTAATAGTTTTACAGATTTATCAATGGGTTGTGAGTCAGTTTTACAATTTAGAAACAAGACCATGTCTTCTAATATGGGTGTTAAGGTGTTAAAGTGCCGAAAAATCAACAAAGCAACATCTGTCCAGAATAGAGTACAATTAAAGAAAAGATGACTAATAGATTCAACTTCTAGTTTACAGAAAATTCTGTTTTAAATTTATTTGACAATTTATTACAGGGATAGTATCCATGTAAAATTTTCATATGGACTTTTTTATTTTATTTGGAATGAGGAATTTATCTAAGTCTGACCAGATATCCTCTGCCAAGTGTTCCGGGAAGTTTAATTTCCATAAGAGAGCCGATTTTGGAAAGTCACTATTACCAGAGATCAGTACTCTTCTGCTATGGCGATTATTACACATACGATTAAATTCCCACAAAGTGTAAGATTGGGGATCTCTCCCTTCAAAGAACCATAAAACAATGCACTTTTAACTAAGAATAGTAACTTTGGAGATATGCTTTTTAAAACATAATATTCTTTTCGAGAAGGATCCAATCCTCATATTCACAAAATTCGCCTCTATCATCAAGGACATCTAGAATAAATATCACAACCTTATCGATCCACAATTTTATGTTGTTTCTAAATAACACATTGGTTTTTCCATAATATGCATGAATGTGTAGAGAAATTGTGTTTAAAAGCCATTCCCCATGTTTCAAGGGCTTGTTATTGGAAGTTGGAGAGCTTGAAGGACAGTTTGGTACATTTTTAATTACAGGATAATATAAATTTTACACCACCATATTTATCAAATAACTAATTAGGAATGTAAAAACACTGACAATTGCCTTTAGACAAACACTGCTTAAACCAATTAATCTTGAAAATCTGTTTAATAGTTTGAAAGTCTAATGCATTTAAACTCTGTCAGAGTAGCTTCTAATACCCGTTTTCCCTTTCACATACTCAGTTTTATTTTTCCATGCGAAGTTAAATAAAATTGAGTCAGTGGCATTACATGTTTTTGGATCAACACACAGTGAAATGGCACGGTATACAATTCGTGAAATACCTTCTGCCTTTGACAATAATAGTCGACCTTGCTTGGTGAGGTCTCTTTGCAGCCAACAATTAAAAACTTTCTTCGCTTTTTCCATTTTGGGCAAGAAGTTAGTAGATACCCTCTCAGATGCAGAGTTATCTAGCAAGATACCAAGATATGTCACTGAATTTTTGACCTTTATGCCACTTATGGATGTTTTATCAGAATTATGCACTGTTAATATCTCACAGTTACTCTGGTTATTGGTAAGATCTGATGCCTTAGAAAAATACTTTAAAGCCTCCAATACAATCGGAACTTGACCTTGATTTTTTTTAGGAAGAGAAGCCTGTCTATGTACTTCTCTAAGGGCTATTAACAGCCCTGGGGCTATCTATGAGCATGGTGCAGCTAGGCCCTGTCATGCTTGGAGAAGTAGGCCAATCAGAGGCAAGTGGGCTTTCAGGGAGGGGTGCCTTAAAGAGATAGGAGCTAAAACTGAGCCTTCAGACAGAGGGTGAAAAGAGGTGCTGAAGCACTGGACTGAACGAGAAATAATGTGTTTTTAAACATTAAAGCATGTAAACATTTTCTAGTAGAAACCCTAAATACAAGTACGAATCTGAAAATGAGCATTCACAACACCTTTAAATTAAAATTTTCCTGACCTCATGGATGCTACATTATGAAACTACAAAATCTTACCATTCTGGCAGTTAAAAAAAGCACAGAAAGTAATTGTTTGTTAGATCCTGGTGGCTGTTGTCAGATCTAAATCATTAATGAAGCTACAGGTGCTGTGCCATCCCTGTGTAAATTGTGCAATGTACCACAGATTATTTCTCAACCACTGCAGATGGAGTAACATTATCACCACCCGTCAGTGGCTGCCTTCATTCGATTTCAATCAGAATCAGAATCAAAACCCCTGTGGTGGTTGCTCCTGCAGCAAGCCTCCACAGAATTTTAGTGGTACAGTCAGGAAACAGTTGGTCATAATCTGGTTACAGGGCTGCATGCCACACTCTGGCCTCACCCCTGGCATGCTTTAATGCACCAGACTATAACCACGTTTCCTGGCACATCCATCTAATTTGCCTAATGTTGTTTGGTTTTTTTTCAAGGAGTGGAAGTGAAGCATAATACAAAATAAGTTCTGGACATTTACAAGAGACTGGAGCTACTCTAGACCAGCCTTGTGCCCCTGTGGTTAGCCTGCGGAAATGCGTTTAGCTCTCTGTGTTGCCTCAGAAAATAAGTAACAATTAAAACACTCTCTGATCTCATGGACCAGTAAAGTGCTCCTGCTTTCTATTCAAGATACTGTTATCTTGACACTAAGTGAAGACTATAGAATTTATAATTTACAAGATTAAGGCATCTAAATCAGTCACACAAATGGGTTTGTATTTTCAAAATGTAATTTGGTTCAAAAAAACGAATGTGAGTAATATACCCAACAGTTCAGTGAAGAGCAAACTAAAATAGCACAAGATTAACACCCTAGAGCAAATTAGTTAAACTTTATTTAAAGATTGGGTAACTTTTGAAAGAAGAAATAACACATTCTTCCTCTGAAAAATTAAAAATGTCATTTATATGAAAACAAACACATGCTAGTACCATTCAATACACTCAGGATTTTTGTTGCTTCAGTTTTACTTGGTCTGGTATGACCTACTGTGATAGAAGCTAGTATTATCAAATTCTGATAGAAGTATTGCTTGAAAATGGACAACAAGGATCAAGTTTATTTACTTGACTCTCTTCTGTTACACAACATTTTGGCATTAATCATTATCTTGCATTTGTCTCTTGTAGCCACAGTAGCTGCTGTTCAGCAAAAGAAGATAGTTCCTCTTCTTGTTATGTTCCTTGCCTTTAAAAATGAATGAAAGAAATCGGTTAACAGTATAAGCACTCAGTGACATCTGACACTGTGCCCTCAAGAAAGCAGTGGAAACATGCAGCACAGCTGAAACCTTTAACCAAGGTTTTACATAACATACCACTAACATGTCCAATGCTCTACTTTATTAATACTTATATTATGAATATAAATCTTTAAACCGAGAATTTTCTATATGTGTATAGTACACTTAATAAGCAGCATCATTTCTCATCATCACTGAGAGCTACTGAGTTGCTCAACAATAATTGTTGCATTTGTAAAATGTAGAGTATTGTGTTGTGGGATTGCTAGCACTAACATGTCATGAACACCACTTTTTTTGTTCCATTGAATTTTTGAGGGCGCCATATTGTTGATAAATTTACAGGCTCAGAATTCAGACACTGAAATGAAATGGTAGACAGTAAATGGCTAATGTTAGCAAACTTTAGATATTGCTCTGTAAATTACATTACTGAATTTTTCTAAATGTGCTGCGGCTACACAATGATTTAACATGCCACAGATCAACAGTTAAAGGCTTTTATCACAAAATTATTATTACCAGATAGTAAACACACCCTGCTTACTGCTCATCATGTTCATCTGTGATGCAGTAGAAAGTAGCGTGACAGTAGCACAAGCTAAATAAAATAAAGTCAGCAAACTAGTTCCGTAATATCAGTTACACAGAAATAGCTAAGTAGAATTTAAATTAGCCACAAATAGCAAGTGGTTTTACAAGACCAAATAAGTCTGTAGCAACAAGTCATGAAAATTGAATGTAATTGAGAAATACGTAAGATTTGAAGCCATGTTTTCAGAGTGGGCTCATTCCTATGTTCCCAGCATGAATTAAGCTAACATAGTAAAAGATTATCTTCACATTTAAAATAGGCAAAAGAACAAAGGGAGAGAATTGAAATGTAGTGCGTTCGAATGGTAAAAATCTGTTTGGCTGTCAGTGTCTAGACTCAAGAGAACTGTCTTAGGTTTCAAAGAGTTTAACATCAGCAGGCTGTGAGTCATTTCAACACATGGACTCAGGGAAACATAGATTAAACATTTGACCTATACACACTGCAGAGAGTCAGGATACTGGTAAATACTACTACACTACTACACACTGCAACAGTAGCACAAGTCGAAAAGATTTGTGAAATCAACACATTTAATGGGTATTTTCCATTATACAGCAATACTCATTCAATTCAATTGTAAGTGCATGACTGTACCTCTTTATCTGTTCTCATTCCTTTCAGACCAATGTGGATGTACAGCAGGCCGGTGCTGCCCCATCATCTACAGCTGAAGTCCGACCAGCATCTCAGAACCGTCCCATCACTGGAGGCGAGAGAACTGCCAGCCAAAACCGGGACCCACAGGCAGCTGTGGTTGGATCGATTGGTGAGGCCGCCGAAGAAAAAAAAGCTTTTCAGGCTACTGGGGAAGACAAGCCGTCAAGACAATGCTCTGCAGCCGAAGAGGATCCGGCTTTGAGGCCTGCTGCTGGAGAGGGAACCAATAGCAGACCCAATACTGGCAATAGGACACCAGAGAGCAATGTGGCAGAGAAAGTAGCTAGCCAGGGAGCACCATCCTCCTCTAAGCAGAGGCACAGAAGAGATGAACAGCAAGACCAGTGAACTTCTTCATTTAATTCTCAGAGCTACAAAAATAAATGCACATCAGTTTTTAATAATTTTAGCATGGCTGATTGTACTGAAGTAGTTTCTAGCTCATGAAAAGTCAATACATAGATGTGAGGGGAAGAATATAAAACCCTTTTCTCAAAATATCTTTTAGTTATAGATGTTTGCATCATAATGATTACAGGCTAAAAGGCTTGTTTTTGTCCACAAAAGCCCCTTTACACTGCCTACGTCCTCTCGTTTCCTCCCTCCTCTCTCTGTGGCTCCTACCCTTTTTGTGGCAACTTTTTTTTTTTAATCAGTTTTCCCTCCAGAATGGTTTCTTGTTCTATGAGCTGAACAGAGTAACAACAGGAGTTCCAACACCAATAAACACACGAAAAAATGCAAAAGAATAAGCTATTGTTTTCTCCGCTGTGGAAACAGAAGTTGCCTGTAGATATGCATTTGTCAGTGAGTGATTTGATATGGCCGTCTCAAATTCTGGAAAAGGTTTAGCAACATTTAGCAGCATGATGGGTATTACATAAAGAAGAAACCCTGAATCTTTACACGGCCTGGCAGGAATAAAGGAGAACACATTGATGAAAAATGGAAAATGTAGAAAATAAGATTGTGCTTCTCATCCAGGAGCACACAGACTACAACATTAGGTGCTTGAAGTGGAAAAAAATAGGTGCCAGTACTCCACTCTTTACTGGCTTAAATGTGTAGTTGGCCTTCGTGGACTGACACAGACATGCAAGTGGATGGATGAACTAAGTCCTGAATACTGTAAGGCCCTAGGTGTGATCACATTGACGTGTCTACTCTGATTAAGGACATTGAGTCTTAGGCTGATGATACACGGGGCAACTTTTTGAGCAATGTTGCTGGGCAATCTTGCTAGTGGCAAGTCCGACTATGTTTTAAATGGATAGCGGCGGTACGGGGCCGGTGGCAGAGTGGTGGGGGAAGGGGATTACGGTAGTAATCTTTACTCATTACCATTGACAACAACGTTGCCCTGCACAATTGCTCTAAAAGTTGCTCTGTGTATCATCAGCCTTACAGTCTCAACATGTCTTCCACACTAAACTAAACCACAGCACAATCTTCTGCAACACAGAATGGCCCCATCACCACGACTCTGTAATAAAACCACTAACCAGTTACTCCCTCCTCTGCACTTCAACATTTAATCAATGGACAATATAAATAACCACTGCTACCGGGCGTGTCCCAAACTGTGACACACATTATAAAAGCCACAGAGTTGCATACTTGTTAGCTCACATGAACTTTTATCATTGAAAATCTCCTTTTTATGTTAAAGAGACACATGTTATCACAGAGCTTGGTCAAACATTTTCTTCATAGTGACAGTAGCTTTACACGGCTTCATGAAGCACTGGATTGTGTTAAATAAAAGGCACAAAAGTCACATGTTCAGCGTGCATACAAAGGTCCAGCAGATCAAACCAGGATAAATTATTAATCAAGCAGGAAGAACCATCCGATCCTACGCTTGTTGTGGAGGTGTAGGCTTTGTTGAGATCCTGATTTTCTGAATGATCACCCAATCCTTCTGCCCGTCTGTGACTTGTATCCTCAAACAGGATGAGGCGGAGCTATACTTTTTGTCCATCTCCTGCATCTCAAACCTGCCATTCTCCAACGTCCCCACTGAATTGAACTCTACACAACTCTTCTCCCCGTTCTTGGTGGTAACCACGCCACGGCCAATCTCCACCACAGCTGACTCCAGGAGATCTTTGCCCCCTGACCCTGTTTCTACAAATATGCCCGTCACTACTGTAGGATTTGCGAACACCACAGTCAGGTGATTTCCTTTTTCTGGGGAGCGTCCCCAGAAGAATCCCTCGCCGGCATCCCAGGCCAATTTGGGGATGTGTGTCTTGTAGGGTGACATATCAGAGAAAACCTCAGCTGCAGGATTGGCGTATAACCCCTCCTCAAAGTCCTTGTCCTTTAGCTTATTGTATGTCCCTTGGAACGAAGAGAAAGTCCCCATGTGTTGGAACAACGAGGGTTTAAAGAAGATTTGCTCTTTCTGAGTCAGCAGCTCTCGGAAGTGAGCCATCAACCAGTCGCAGGGCATTTCCTGGTAGAAGACGAAGAGGAAGCGCGCCAGGAGAGGAAGGTGGGCTGATTTGTAGAGTTTCCCGATGTAGCCGAGGGCTGAAAACTCCAGTGTTGCCCAGGTAGGGGACTTAGCCTCTTGCTCCTCAACACGCCTCTTGATGGTGGTGAGAAAGTTTTTAGCAGAGGAGATGTCATCCTCCAGTTGAAGATAGTATCGGCTGAGACCGGCACTATAGTGGATCAGGAAGGAGTAGTCCAGGTTCTGCTTGGAGCGGAACGATACCCTTTCTGGGGCATCATTGAAGTTCCTCTTTAGACCTGCAGGAGAACCGGAGACACTTTGTATCAGTTTCCCAAGTATCAATAATACACTCATGATATGGATGTGAATGAATCTGTACACTAGAAGCATCAGGGACACTGCACACTGTTAGAGGAGGGTACCAATCCTGAGGAACATGGAGAACCACCAGGTGTCCTTGTTCCAGCTCCGAGGCAAATGCAGTTTTGATCTCTCTCACTGTAGTGACTCTCCAACTGACATCGAAATCCGCTAGCAGCACTATCACCACCATGGAAGAGCGCTCTTCAGGAGAGGACTGGGAGAAGAGGGACTGCAGGGTGGGGATTAGATAGCTGCCCTTCGTCCTCTTCACCGATGATAATCCAACTGACAAATACCCTGAAAAATGCCATGACAGAAACCGAATGTGTCAGTTGTTATATAACTTATATAATTCAAAACTATCACAAAATTCACCAAATAAAGATTTTAAGCACTTCTACTGTGGCACTGATCATGATCTTAAGTCATTTGAAAGGATGAATGAATGAATGTTCTCATTACGCATGGTTAAATGTGTCAAAAGTTGGGTGAGCATTCTTATGGAAGCCTAGAACTAGTGTTAGATGTTAAATGATTTAAAGAAAATCACTAGGCCCTGCAGCAGGTATCACACTGTGCGGTCATAAATCTACTGAGCCCTCTGACAGGTGACACAATTCTCTAACTAAACTGTACTTCAGTGCTACTCTCACCCGAGCAAAGAGTAGATGCTTAACTACTAGAGGTTGGTGAAAAAATCGATACAGCATAGTATCACAATATTTTACGTGGCAATACTGTATCGATACACGGCCTGCTAGTATCGATCTTTTATTATATAAATTGTAAATGAGATTTTTACTTTTTGGTACTATAATAATAAAGGTCAGCTGCTTTTTCAGTACAGTAGAAAAAGAGTTGGAAAAAAAGCTAATAAATTTCTACATATCGCAATATGTTTAAAATCGCAATAATATCGTATTGTGACATAAGTATCGTGATAATATTATATCGTGGAGCCTCTGGTGATTCCCTCTCCTATTAAGTACTTAATTAAGCCTCATATCTTGAGTCTATTAGTTTAGTGCGCATTTAGATCAAAATCAGCCCTACTAGATGTTGCATTGCAGCAGAACTTGAGCCACGTTAAAACTTTTTTTTGCCTGGTCAAACTGCATTTTTTCTTTTTTTTTTGCTGAAGCCAGTCTGTCTGAACAGGCTAAACTTTTGTGGGTCACGAGTCAACCGGCATCCCTAATTTGAATAGTTTTACAAACAGTCACGAAAAAGCAACCCCTCTGGCATCACATACATTTACATGTATGAAACTTGACCAGTGGTTGATGCCTTTTTAACCCCTAAGCTACGGGGGTGAGGGGGGTGGGGGGTCGCAGGATTAAGTTTATCTAACAATCACAGCATGATTAAGATTTAGTTCTGAGTCTAAACTGTAAATTTCCTCTCTCTCCCGCAGGGAGGTCAGAGCTCTCTGTCAGCAACAGAAGACTGGGAAAAAGTTGGTGGTGTAAGGGGTTTGTTTTATGAAGGTGAAGTGTGCAATAAGTGAGTAAAATCTTTTGTAAAAATGTATGCATTTTGTTTTTCAGCTCTTTCAATGACCTATTCCTGCAACAAAGTGGCAGCTTGGAAATAACCTTTGCACAAAGTAAACAATGATCATGTCCATTGAGCTTTCATCTTAATATAACAGAAAGGGAGAAACAAAATGTATCACTCACTCTGTTGAGTGGATGGTGCTCCAGCAAGCAGCTGATAGGACACATTGAAAGGCAGGTAATCTCCCTGTTCGATCCATGACTCCTTACTAACCAGCCTCTCTGCTTGCCAAGTTAACTCCTTTGGAATCTGTTCGTCTGACCTTGTCCGGCCCTGCAAAACAGATCAGAATATGGGTGTATTGAAATATCTTGTTATCAATAGTCATGGTGTCACATCTAATGGGCTGAAATGTGTATCATACTGTGTTTGTGGGATTGTTTAGCAGGAGGGGTGTACACTCACAGAAATGAGGAAGTCCGAATGGCTAATGAAGTACAATCCCCCGATGAGGAGCACCACTGCCAAAACAACATTTTTCTTCTTTGAATGACGTCGCATTTCCTACACACACACACACACACACACATCCATTATACTGTTGTGCAACTCAGTCCCCACAACAGTAATTACTTCAAATAGCTAACGTTTCAGTGTGTAAGTTTTAGTGACATATAGTGGTGAGGGTTGCGAATTGCACCCCCCTCTCCCCTACCCAAGCGAGTTGTATAGCTACGGTGCCTGAAACAGGACAAAAGATGTCCTCTATGAGATAGCAGAGAGTTGCCAGTCAAGAAATAAGGTTTCTTTAGATTGATATGTTAACGAATTTTATTTACTTAATTATTCAGTAAAACTATATGTTATAGTGAACATTATTGTAAATTATTCACTAAACA
Organism: Lepomis macrochirus; assembly: GCA_024633595.2. Lineage (NCBI taxonomy): Eukaryota > Metazoa > Chordata > Actinopteri > Centrarchiformes > Centrarchidae > Lepomis > Lepomis macrochirus. The sequence continues at coordinate 7,796,161 of JALXJV020000014.1, read as the reverse complement.
ACAGACACATCAAGAAATGAAGTGTTACATGATGTCTCATACTCTTGTAATACATTATTTTACTGTAATAACATAACAGAGCGCTGGAGAATAATTACATGAAATTACAATCCAACTACATATTTTTTTCTACCACGGCAGTAAAGGTTTAGCTGGGTGATCTGAACTTCTATGCTGGAAGCTACTGTTTTATTGCCAATTAACGATCAGCGGTTATGTTATTGCATTTCTTCTTTTCTCTCTCGTCAAGAAACGCATTCTGCAGCGAATGTTTCTCAGATCATTATTTAATGTTTTAGAATGCTCAGTGATAGCCACCAGTTAGACAGGTTAGATTGGACTGTGTGCATCAAGGAGCTGATTATGGCAAGCTCTCTGTGTTGATTAAGAGCCTGATCCATAAATTTACATTATCATACTTACAGTATGTGTCAGATACTGCAGATAGTAAGGTCTAGTAAAGGATATTTCACTGATCAAAAGTCCATCAACATTGTATTCTCTTCTGCAAATCAGTAGAATCTGGCTGACGTCAAATCCTTGTTGTCTCACACTTTCAATCGCAGTTAATCAAATATTTTTTTCCAGTATTACCAGTATGAACAATGCGGATGTAATGATTTTAAAGCTACTTTTATCTGGCTGAGACTTTTAGGTAATGAATCATGCTCTTATCATTTCCTTTTGACCGTCTCTTCTCACAAAAAGTGGCTGTTTCAACATGCATGTGCCTGCTCTGAGCACGGCTAATTTCAACACTTTAAATAAGTTTACACTATTACACAATGTGATCCCAGCACAGAGTCAAGTTTTCATACCTGAAGGCAATCTTAAAGTCCTGACAAAGTGGGATCTGTCATTAAATCAAGATGATTTAAGTGCCTTTAGGGGCAACATAAGACTGCAACAACTTCCCAGCAGAAAACTGAAAAATACTCACACAAACTTTGTTGATTGTTGTTTATAATTTATTGCTGTTTATTCCTAGTGAGCTTGTTATTTCTCATATTAGTACTATGTTTGTATTTACAGGTGTATAGCTAAACTTAATTGCATATAATTGTGCAACATTACTCATAATTATATCATTGAGAGATTACTGTCAGTTCTTAATGTAATATTATACTGACAACAGCCATTAGACAGAGCTGACTGTCTCCCACCTAGTGTTTCTACCTTTTTCTGTTGCTACTTGGCACTTCTGCTTTGGTCTTGTCTAGTTACAGTGGGTTTATGTCTCTGATGTCAAAATAATTAACAGGCAACAGGTGAGGACTTTCCAGTGACTGAGAATGGGGAAGTGGGCTAGTGTGTAAGCACTGTATAAACTGAACAGAACGGATTGAGGTTGACCTCTAGGTTTATATTTAGCCAAGTCAGTCTGCTCCCCTCTGCTGTTTACATGCACTGAAAAGTAAGGATGCCATTAAAGTCCAGGAAATATGTTAAGATGCTTAATAACTGGCCGTAACTCTACCTGTTGTACAAGACACACAGAACAGAGTTAATACGATGAGTTCACTGCCTTTGTTTTGTCAACAAGTACACAGAACCTCCATGGCTGACACTAATTATAGATCAGGCCTCCTCATCTATAATTATCCTCCACTGCTTAAAATTCAAAACAATGTTTACCCTTGTATAACAGAGTGGATATTAAACGGTGCTGCATAAACCTGACTGACACTGAAGACGAGCTTCTTCTTTAAAAAAAAAAAATCAATAAAAAATCCATAATAAAGCTACCAGAAGAAATCTGCAGCTGGTGCTTTCCACGTGTCCCGACTGATTCAATTAAAGTAACATCGGCTGCTCCCAGGGAAAATACACAACGTTGTCATTGTTGTGTTATTACTGAGCTCCAGGCTCTCTATACGAATAGGCTGTTTTAAAAGAACACAACACACAATTATGTAAATAACTAGTGTTAGTGTTAAGCTGAAGCACGTTTCACACTACTGCGTACATACCTAATTATAATGGGTTAATCATATCAAATAGCAAAATTCTAATTAGGCGCCATTTAAAAAAAAAAAAGTATCGTAGCGTTTGAATGCAGCCTTGCTATAGCGACAGTATTAAAGAGTAAAAAAGTTGAACAAATCAGAATATAACCCGGCCAGCGCCTTCCTCCCGTTGAAGAAGTGGAAAATAAAAAAAACAGAGATCGCTAAATGTGTCGCAGATACAGGCTAGTGAACTCTCTACGTGTAGGAAAGTGCAAGTGAGAGTCAGATATCGCCCAGTTGCTGCTGAAGTAGAAAGGCACGTCCACTCACCTCCTCAGCGCTTCGCTCAGCCGGCGGCTGGCCGTCTCTCAGCAGACTCCGCTCCCTGAGGCTGGACTTATAAGGCACGGAAAGTCACAGGAGACATCAACGCGGAGGGGGAAAGACTCGCCCGTTATCTGCTTATAACAAGCCACATCCTCTGTTCCTCCCCGTACACTGAATTGAGTCCTTCCACAGCGCTGCACGGGCGACAGCACAAGCCACCAGGTGCCTGTCGTTTTATAGTGCCAGGTGTGTCGTCACTGTTGACCAATATCCAACCGCCTGCTACTTAAAGGCAACACGCAGGAACTCAGTCTACGGCAAGCCGTTTCAGCTTTTATTCATTAAAACTTACTAATCGCTATTTAAAAGCTAATTGTATCCTACTCATTTATTAGTAACTACACCAATAGTAGTAGCCTATTATTCGAATTTAAACAATTGATTATAACCTACTAGTAGCCTATTTAATTTTTAGGCTGTAACTAGTCCCTTAGTCAGTTACTGGTATTTTTGCCGTTGAAATCTATGGGGCTCTGCACTTCAGCTATCACCCATTCATTAGTTATATATAACTAATGTAACTATTAGCTATGAGTAACTATTCCATTTTACTATTTTCTATTATTTAAATACTATTACCTATTCATTAGTTACTAATAACTATTCCAAAAGATACTAGTGACACTTTCATTCTTACTAGTCAACTTTTAACTAGTCATTTATTTATGACAAGTAAAATGGAATCATTAACTAAAAATTAAGCTATTATGTAAATAATAGTGACAAGTAAAATGAAAATGGTTACCTGTAACTTATTAATATCTGATATCTAAAACTGGAATTAAGTCCTTGTACAAATACAATTGAATAGGAACTTGAATAGCAACTACAAAGAATATTTTGGAGATTTCTCCAAATTCAGTAATATACTAGTAACTCACAACTTGATAACTTCCACGATGCAAATTAGCTGGTAAATATTAATGATTATTCTACTCTTGGATTAGGTCAAGAAGAGGAAAGAGATCTGTAGTCTAGCTTTGCCTACATGTCTGAAGCGCAAAATGGCAAGTGTTATGGAACAAACTTGGCGAAAATGCAATGAAGTCAAAACCATAGATTTCAAGGACAAAAATGTGCAATTACTCACTAATAACTAAAAAATAGTTATAGTAACTAATAAATAAGTACTAGTAGCTTATAAATAGTGACCTAGTAAGTTTTAAGGAATAAATATTTTGATGGTTTCCATACTTAGCAGGCCATCTACTGCCTAAAACACATACAAACTCAGTGCAGGAGGAAATCATGCATTTATTATTTTATTGTTTTAAGGCAGTTCATGTGTTTGAATTTACATCATGATAGCCTCCAATGTAAACACGCGCGCACTCACACACACACAATAAAATTTCTGTTGACTCTGTGAACCAGCAAGCAGCGGGCAGGTTTTCTTCAACGACTCTTGTTTCACCTTCTGGTTGCCTCCATCAGGGCATGTGTGTCTGACTGCAGTGAGGCTAGTCCTATACGGTGCCCCCAGTAGGCCAAACCTTTACCTAACCCCAACTATTCTTTAATCTACTTATTACTTCCCAGCTCTGAAAAAAACAGCAAACTGAGGAGATTAGTGGCCCTCTCCTGAACTTTACTTCAGTGTGGTCTTGTTAAATCACATTCTGACTCTAGTTAAGACTCCACTCTCACATAAATTATTTCAGCTGATACAACTTAAAACGTGAAAAACGCAAAGGGCTGTGTGAGTTGTTTTACCTCACACAGTGTTTGTTCTGCATGTGGTTTCCTGTTAGCTGCACAGTGAGGGCATTTCTGCCAGTGCTTCTTTTTAAAGTTTAAGGTAAGAGAATGAGTGTTGTCAGTGAGCGTATACCTTAAAGATGTTTGTGGTGAGTGATGCATATTTAATTTCGCTCTGAGGACAGTGTGTGCAGTACAGTGGTGATGATGGAGAGAAACCCCTTCAGAGCATTGTCATCTCTTGGTTGCTGCTTCAGAGTCACTTTTACTTCCTCCTCTTCTCCATCTATTCTCACCAAATCTCTCCCATTCAGCCCATCAGCTGTGGCCTCCTCTCCCTCTTTCACCTGCTTCTCTTCCCCGCCCTCTACGGCTTCCTTACTAACCACTTTCTGATTTGCCTCTCCAGTGTACAGCAGCTCCCCCAGTATGAGCGTGCTGTGGGGTGTGTTGCCAGAGTGTGCGCGTTGAGTGTGTGTGTACAGGTAGACCCTCCAGGGGAGTGTGTGCGGAGGTGTAAAAGCCAATGTCTGGATATTGACCAGCTGCATTGCAGCCTGAAGGCTCTGTGGTGAACAGTGAGTTATCGCAGTGCATTGGACATGTTCTTCCAAACACACATAATCCTCGTCCTCTTCTGTTTTCTCAGCACCTAGCGAGAAAACAAGGAGCAAAGTCAGAGAAACTGATGCCAGACAGACAAAAAAAGTGGCAAGAACAGAACATCCATATGCACTTAGTCCTTGAGGAAATGTACTTAAATACATTCAACCACAGGAGATTTTGTATTGGTTTTACATTTTTTACTGCAGGCACGTTTGCTCCTGTCAGCCACAATTCCTGTCAAAAGGGAAGCCTTCTGCAGGAAAGAGTCCCCTTACATTTAATTACCTTGCTCAGTCTGTCTCTGCAGCCACAGACGCTGAAACTCCTCTGGGCTGAGAGCTGGGGAGAGGGACAAACTGAGGGGGACTGCATCGCTGGAAGCCAGGACATCAGAAAAGGAGTTTGTACATCTATTAGCACTGTCTGCGTCTGGAGAGGACAAAGAAGGAGAAGATAGAGGAAAGGAGGAAAGGAAAGAAGGGCAAAGAAGAGAGAGGATTAGGATGCAGCAACAGCAAGCCAAATAGTGGATGGGGAGGGAGGATGTGGTTAAAGTGGAAAAGAGACAGTGAGTTAGGATAAGTGATTAAAAGTGGCACTGCATTCCCAGAAAGGAATCCTTACCTTGGGGGGAAAAACTCCAAGTTTTTGAATAAAATAACACAACATAGTATGTAAACTGGATCCATGGGGAAGTGGCTTGAAGATATTTGTGACCCTCAGTGACCTTTCTCAGTAGCTTCAGAAAGTATTCAGAGCCTCTGACCTATTGCACTCATTATTGTGATATAGATGGGCACAAACAAAGCTTTGACATAGCATTTAGAAATTTAAAAAAGTAAAATAAATATATATATATATATATATATATATATATATATATATATATATATAAATAAACAATAACCCATAATGACAAAGCAAAAACACATTAGTAATTTGTTTTAGCAAATTTATTTAAAAAAAGTATTCACATACTTGATTCAGGAATGAACGACAATCCTATCAGCCTCCTATTTACTTTGTGTTTAGTACCAATAAGCAAATGTTAGAAAACTAACATGCTAAACTAAACTGGTGAACATGGCAAACTATGATACCTGCTAAAAATCAGCAAGTTAGCATAGTCATTGTTAGCATGTTAGTGACAAAGAAAAGTTCGGGGCTAGGCCAGTTATAAACCACAAACGTTTCTTATAGAACAAAAAAATTTCTCTGGAAACAGTCAAAGATTGGTGCAAAAGTGTTTTTATTCCATTAAAAGACAAAAGCCCAAGTCACATCCTAGCATCAGGATGAATAACTAAGTGCACAGTTAGCAAACACTTCCTTTTGCAATACTCAGTCTCCTCCCATTTAGCCCCCCCTTTTTACCAAAATATGTTTTTAATTTTCTGGAACCTTCTACTGGGGTACTTTTCTACTACAAAATCTTCTTCCTTGGTAATTTTCTATTGTCTCATCTGTAATTCTCCATCAGTACTATCGTTTACCATCTGGTGGCCACTTTTAGGTACTGATTTAGTCATTTCTATATATCATTTTACTTTTTGTCTTAGTTAACTGTTTTAACTATAAATTGTTGTAACAACATGGTTCTTATACTTTTTGAATGCACTAATCCTGAAATTCACCATTAGAACTTTCAGGAGGTCAAATCGTATCTTTTAAAAGACATAAATACATAATTAGATACCACTAAAACTCAAATATTACTGTATATTTAAAAAAATGTTTTTCTGATCAAATAATCATTGTGAATCAACCATGGTGCTTACGGACTGTTTGATTCTATTGCTGTGGGTATCCCTTGACGCTATTGTCATTGTGACTCAGCAACTTCTCAAAACTGACGTGTTTACGTTATTCCCGGCCCTTATCTCTCCTGAGGTGTTCCTTTTTATCTGTCTCTGGTGTAGTTTAGCAGTTTGATAATTTTTATCTGTCTTGTTTTTCCAAAAATTAGGCTACTTGTCACGACTGTAAATAATAGCATATAACACATTCACAGTGTAGAGGGAGTATCAGAGGGAATGATTATAGACTCAACCTTTCTTCAATAATGTCATCATTTAAGGCAATAATTAAACTACAACATAACTTAAGATAAAATTCACACTTTAAATGATGACAATGTAGATTTGCTTTAACAATAAACAGTAACAATTTAGACTATAATACAATGCTCTAAGAATTTACACATCATTGGCACAGTGACGTTGGCGTTTGGCAAAAAGCAGTGCTCTGAGTTCTGCCTCAGTGTCTTGAGAATTAATGTGGACTTTTGGTCTTGTTGGTATGCCACTGCCGTTCTACTGGCTTATGCTACTTCTCACTGGCATCATGAGAGGAAAATACTGATTATGTCCTTCTCTTGCTATTTGAAACTTAGAACTGACCTGTCACTCCTATCCATAGAATGTTGAAATCAAGGGCAACTGGACTTGGTTGAAGATACTCAAAGACTTTCCATTCCTCATCCAAGAGACTTCTTCAGTTCTGACTGACTGGTAGGGAAGCTCAGTTATTTAGCCTCTGTGAGGTTGTTGTGAAAGATGATCAATTCTGCTGGTTCATTAGTGCTCCTGGATGTTGTAACGACAATCATTACGGTCATTGGAGCCAACCCAGGCCAAGTCTGAACTACCATCGTTGGCATCCTCACCTGAGGCAAAAAGTGAACGCTTGTTAAGTTTCCTGGGAAGTCATGAAGGGAATAAGTGGAGTCGCAGACCCCCTTCTCTGTTACTCGATTGCTTCTCAACCTGGGTGTAAATGGCTTCCTCGACACCTCTTTCAAACTGTCCGTCCGCTTTGTCTAAAATGTGCACCTGATGGTCCTCAAATGAGTGTCCTTTATCCTCAGATGTAGGTAAACTGCTTAGTCTTAACCTGAGGAATTAGCCCTTCTGTGTTAAGCCATGTATCACAATGTGGTTGCATTAACTCTTCTTTCCCACATCCCCTTTAGTGTAGTTCTTTGTGAAAACAGCCTCAAGATCCACAAAGGTCCATTTAGGATATTCCAAAGAGTGTAAGTGCCCCCTTCAGGTAGTTCTTTTCCTTTTCTCGGGCCTGGTCACTTGTTGATATGTTTTCAACTCGGTGGTGCAGAGTTCTGATGACCCTTCTTCCAGAGTAGTTTACAGATCTGGTCAGGGCTGAGGTTAGTTCTGTTGTTCAGGGTGTTATTGTGTCCTTATGGTTTCTACTGCCTCCATGGTAGAGGAGGAAATGTAAAGAGTATGCTCAGTTCAGAAACAACATCACTGTTTCCTACTTGGACTGACTATTTCATGAGTTCCTCCTCACTTCTAATTCTCCCTGAGTGGGGCTCCTTCTTTGTGTATCTTGGGTAGTCCGTATATAGTTGAAATAGCTTCTAAATGATACAAACAGTAATATTGTTCACAGGTGATGTTTTCATTCTGTAGCTGATGTAGACATTCTATGGTCTTTTTCTGCTGGTTGGGTCTCTCCTCAGTGTCTCATGTGTTTGTGTCCATGAGTAGCGTGTTGGCCTGGCCTGATTGTCCACGGTGTTTAGGATCAGAGGGCATCTTCCTTTGTCAGCTCGTAGGATGGTGATGTTTCAGTCCTTGCTCAGTGATGTCACAGCCTTCCTCTCTTTGATGGTGAGGTTGGAAGGGGGTTCCTCCGCATTGGAAAGGGCTGCAGATACCTTCAGCCTGAGCTGTTCTGGCTCTGGTCAGTTGTTTTTCCTTATGGCTGATTCTATTGCTGTGATGAGGTCCACTATAGGTAGCTGCTGTGGTGTGATGCCAAAGTTTAATCCTTTGGCCAGAATGTTTTGCTGTGGTTGGGTGAGTTCCCTATCTGAGAGGTTTTTCACCCATCTGTTGTCTGTTTCATGCGTTGTTGGGTTGTCGTCCTTTCTCCTCCTAGAAAGTTCTTCTTTTTTCTTGGTGTTCCCAGCTGGTTTTGGACCTCCAGCGTCTGTCTTTCCTTGCTCTTGCGGTGTAAGCTGTTTGATTCTTTGTTCTGGGCTTCAATGGTGACATGGATCCGTCTCGCACCTTTATGAGGGTATTCATCCCAAATGTTTAGCAAGATGTTTGTGAAGGTTCTTAGTTGGTTCAACCAACTCCAGTTGCCCTTGATTTGAACCTTCCTTGGTTGCCAATGACTTGGATGACTAAGAACATTCATAACCTCTATCTTCTGTTTAACTGGCAGAAACCAGTTTTGTCTGGCAATATGCCTGTACCACTCTTTTTAGCATTATGTTGATTCTAAGTGGTGTGTCACTCATCTTCTACAGGCACAACCCTTCCCACTGGCTTATGACAATTCTTTTATTGTCGCTGTTCACTATTCAATATCATTGCTGTGTGACACATAAAAACGGCATGCCACTTACATTTCACTGACAGGTGCCCATAAATAGTCCTGCAGACTTCCGGTAAACTCATAACGTGCCGTATTCACATCTCTGTTTTTGTGCAGACTAACCAAACAATATACAGAGTATCTTGTTAATTAACGAGCTTTAGAGGTTTTGCTACCTTCAGACCGAGCCAGTCTAAACGCTTTCCCCGGTTTCTAGTCTTCTAAGCTAAGCAGCTGTTGGCTCCACCTTTATATTGAATGCATAGACACAAATGTATAAATCTTCTGTTCTAACTCTTGGCAAGAGAGCAAACATGCATATTCCTCTAAATGTCAACATATTCCTTTAACTGACTTTCGGCAAAAAACAGGTGCTGTCATATGACTCTGAGTCAGGAATCAGGA